>OZ014450.1:676720-910297 GCA_963966035.1 Acleris laterana
GCTGGTGTCGGCGCGCGCGCAGCCCCGCCGCCGCCGCGCGAGCCGCGCGCACCCGGTACCTATACTCATACTGATCATTACCTGGAGCTGGTGTCGGCGGGCGAGGAGGCGCCGGCGCGCGCGCAGCCCCGCCGCCGCCGCGCGAGCCGCGCGCGCCTGGTAACTATACTCATACTCATCAATACTCATACTCATAATGACTTACTCATGATTATTCATATTCCTTAAAACTCATACTCCTCATGACTCATACTCATTAATACTCATACTAATAATTATTCATTTTCATCATAGCTCATAGGTACTGATCTGATCATGACTCCAGACTAGTAAACATCTTAGCTTGATTGTGCAAAATGTGGTTACTGAATAACAAGTTTTAGGAGTTGTTGGTAATTCTGTACCTCTGCCTACCCCACTCTGGGAATAAGCGTGACTGAATGTATAGCGGTGGCCAACATGATTAGGAACGTTTGCGTTTTTCGCATACAATTGCCTACAAATATGACTTTATAATATTAACTAAGTACCAATCAAAAAGTTCTTAACCAATTTTATTTTTAGTTACAATTATCGTTAAGTAGTAAATTAAGATTTAATTTTATGTACAATTTATCGCTATTTCATTTTATAGGGATTTGAAAAATTTGTGCTCACGATACAAAATATATTTTCAAATCCTTATAAAATTAAATATCCCTTTTTAACAGCGATAAATTGTGCATATTTTTAAACCTTAGTTTATTACATTAGTCATACTCATCATTACTCATACTTATTATTGCTTATACTCATTATTTATTTATGCGTGTGGCATATTACTCATGATGATGATTGACGAAATGACGACGGTTAGTTTAAGTATTGTATACAAACCAAAGCGGAACACTCCCGGGTGTTAGATTGTTCTTTGTATTTAAGTATGTATTTTCTTGAATAAATATGTATACTTACATATCGTAAGTTTGCCTTGACGAGCCTAGTAAAAGAATTGTAAGAGAGCCTCAAGCTATAACCCCCCCCCCCAGTGGCGCTGAGCCGCGCGCGCGCCGAGGGCAGCGACGCGTTCCGCTCGCGGCCGCCCAACACGTCGCGGCCGCCCAGCCTGCACGTCGACGACTTCACCGCGCTGCACCCGCCCTACGGCAAGCAGCGGTAAGCTACCGTCAAACTTGACCACCACTTTTTATTCATCGAATAAGCGGTTATAAAAAAAAATTCATTTCACTTGCTCGTAATGTTGCCTTTATTGCAGCGTATTTGGAATCATAATGCAACATATAAAACGCGCTAGCTTAATACTTTGGGTACACTATATATTCTCAAAATGTTTTTTACCGAATTATGATTTAAATTTGAATTTGAAACATTTCAAAAGGGGTCGATTAGGCCTGAGGGCTGAGTTGACTATAAAAATATATAAATCGATTTCGTACTGGGCATTTTCACTCGAATGAGGTGTGGATTTTGTAGCTGTATATCGTGCCGAATGTTGGATTGCCATTATGTTTTTTTTTGTAAATTAAGGTTAATCTATGTTTTAATTCATGTATTATTTTGGGTTTATTGTAATTTTTTTCAAGGTATAAAAAAAACGATACACGTGGGAACTGTAATTTTCACTCGTCCCGAGTTTTATCCCTCGCTTGCATCTCGGCCCAAGTCACCTCAGAACTCGTGTGTAATTACTTACTTTCCGCATTTGCATCAACATTTACTATTTGTATATCGTATCAAAAGAACTGCTTTAAAAAAATTGCGCAACAGCGAGACTAATTTAAAGTATTGTTGTTTTCAGCGGCATGCGGCGCGGCGCGGGCGCCCCGGACCGCGGGCGCTTCGCGTCGGCCGCGCCCGTGCACGCGCACTACCGCCATCTGTGAGTACACACACGGAACTACACACTGATCACGTTCCCTCACAACTTTGTAGAAATTTACATGTATTTTCAGTGCTACTTAATTTTTTCCAATAGCTAAAATATGTGTAGGCACATTGGAATTCAATTTGATGTCCATATTGTAGAAAATTTGAAACCCAAGGGATTTTATAGATTTTCACTATGGCGACGATCGCCATATGTATGGGATTTTCTGGAAAAACCATACTCGTGTCGTATGGTTTTTTTTAAAAAATGAACTCATTCTAACCTTACTTATACCTTGAAAGGACTTTTTCATTAAAAAAATCCCATCCATTTTGCTACTAAAATAGGTATTTTGTCTTTTTTTGTGATTGTTGGAGGGTGAGGACGGGGCCCATACAAAATTGCCCATCAGCCCATCACCCTTTATTTTCAATTAGATTTTGTTTGTATCACCACTGCCACATATGGTATTAGTTTCTTTGGAGTAGCTTTTGACCAGCGATTCACGTTTGACACGACGATGTCGATGATGATGATCAGAGATCGGAATAGGTAGAGCTAATTTGCCTAAACTTGACGCATATTCATTCATGCGTGAGCGAAATGGGAATACATTATTGAATGAAGGTGCATCCAGTTTAGGCAAATTAGCTCTACCTATTACGATCTTTGATGATGATGGTGACGCAGGCGCGGGCGCGGCGCGTGGGAGATGGGCGCGCAGCACTTCGGCCACTTCGCGCCCGCCTCGCCCTACATGATGAGTGAGTGCAAATGCTTCATATTACTTTAAAAGGCTTCATTCCGTTTGATTCTGTCTAAAATAACTATTAAATATTAACCCATTGCCGGATTAGAATAGTGCCACCTATGTCTTCTCGTGGATGTCGTAAGAGGCGACTAAGGGAATAAAGGCTTGTAGTAGTGTTAGGCGATGGGCTTGCAACCTGTCACTAATACACTGGTAAACATCTTAGCCGACACATACATACATACATAAACTCACGCCTTTATTCCCAGAGTGGGGTAGGCAGAGCTACAGAATTACCAACAACTCTAAAAATTTGTTAATAATTCTGTAACCACATTTTGCACTTTTAGGCTAAGATGTTTACCAGTGTATTTAGTGTTGTTTAGTGTATCTTAGCCGAATTGTGCAAAATGTGGTTACAGAATTATCAACAAGTTTTTAGAGTTGTTGGCAATTCTCTAGTTCTGCCTACCCCACTCTGCCGTGAGATTGTGTATGTGTAGGTATGTATGTATTAATACAGTAGATATACCTACATACAATAAATATTAGTTCAGTAAGGGAAACTGAAAGACGTACTAGGAAATTAAGGAACTTTAACTTTGTCAGTTTTGTGAGGAAAATTAGCTATATATTGACGGCCGCATTGTAGTGCATTGTGTGTGTGTAGTGAAAACGCCCATTATGAAACCGCGATTAGTTTGGGATTGGAATAGCTGTCAATTCATATGCACTTTGACGTAAGTATATGGTAAAACTGTCACCTCTAATCCCTTTCTAATCGCGG
Source organism: Acleris laterana (assembly GCA_963966035.1). NCBI lineage: Eukaryota > Metazoa > Arthropoda > Insecta > Lepidoptera > Tortricidae > Acleris > Acleris laterana. The sequence continues at coordinate 680,126 of OZ014450.1, forward strand.
CTAGATAATACCTTTTTATGCCTTATTTACGTGATAACAACGAAATAACAATTAGTTGAGTTAACTACTGATCAAACTACGGGCCCTTATACTTAGAAGATGAATGTTTTTTTTTTTCAGGCGGCATGGGCTGGGGCGGCGCGCGCATGCAGCGCGGCCCGCGCCACCGGAACTTTATGCGATAGAGAACCAACCGCGATCAAACATACATTTGAAGATTATTCGGTGTTTTAACCGCCATCATTTGTTGGTGTTTTTGCTTAAGGTGGACTTCCGACCAGCGCGGCTCCGGCGTCACTGTCGCTGCGTTAGTGACGCCGGAGCCGCGCTGGTCGGAAGTCCACCTTTACAAAACCTTGCTGACTTAAATATGGTGCATTTTGCTCCTTATTAGATTTGTTAGTAACTCAGTTTAGCAATATCAGCAGTGTCGTTCGCATTATCGTTCCAGATAAAATTAAGTTTCTGCTTCTATTTATTTAGATCAGGGGGATTATTATGGCATGGCTATGCAGTTCATTCTACAGCGAGAGTAAGGGACAGAGCTATAGCAGTTATATAGCTCTATCCTCTCTGCGCGTAAACTGAACTTCAAAGCTATGTCATAATAACCCCCTAGAAGTTGTAAATTTTCATCAATATTGAAGTGATTGAAGACAACATTGACGGCGGTTAAAGTCCCGAAGATTCACACAGAAATATCAAGGACGGTTGGTACATGTTGTATTTTCGCTGTAAGTGCGTCTCTATCGGTACAGACTAATTAGAAAGGGATATCTGATCGACTAACAAGTCGAGGACAAATCGTGCTGACCGTCCAGGCGCTCTTTTCTACTCGGTAAATCAATATTGCTTTTGACATGTTATCGTATTTTGAAAGTTATTATAACTCTTAATTACTTATAATGGCGGCTGAGTTAAAAATCACACTGTAACATAATCTTACCTTATCTTATCTTATTGGTGGATTCCTTACGGATACACGTCGACCCTATGGGATCTTTGTGTAATTACCCCTCTTTTAGCGCTTAATCCAATGCAGCCTCCACCCCTTCCAGATAGCAGACAGTGGAGTACAATGGCAGTGCCTTGAAATCGTTTGGTTGTAGGTAGCCAATACCGAGGATTTTCATTCTTACTCCGGCGAGTGCGTCACATGCACACAATAAGTGATTCATTGTTTCCACCTCCTCGCCGCACATTTTACAATCTGTGTTGTCATATAGGTCCATCTTTGCTAGGAGATGTTTAACCCCAAAGTGCCCTGTAAACACTCCGATAACGTATCGGAGTTGTCTTTTGTTGAGTTTCCAAAGTTTTTTGGTCCAGCTCTGGTCAACTCTTTTGCATGCCCTAAGCCTACCGTAGTTTTCCACTCTTTCTAGGGCGTTATTGTTCAGGGCTGTTTTTTTTGCCGCCAGGTGAGGGTGCCACACGGTAACATATCAAAAGCAGTTATTACCGAGTAGGATACGAGCTCCAGGGAGGTCTAACGACGAACAATGTTCTCAAATCTTGAATTTAAATGTAAACAAACCTTTTACCTTTCAAACGTGTAAACTAATCCTTCAACAAGAATTATGTAGGTGTCAGATAGATTATAGATTTGCCTAAGAGGTACTTTCACATTTTTTGTGATATTATTCAATGAGCAAAATTGCACTCTGACCGACGATATAATTGTGTCACAGTGACATTTGGTTTGACCATTCTTACGATTTGTTTTATGACGTCTCTGTGATACGGTTCTACGGTGGGTCAGAGTCCATTCTGTCGATTGTACCTTCAATAAGCAGAAATGAACACTTTTACAGTCAATATCTCTATCGTTGTTACCGTGTTTCCAATCTATCCGTATGCCATTCAACTGGCAAAATCCTTTGATGTTTTGAGAGTAGAATCATCGGCAAGTAGTTTTCTATCCACAAAGGTGCCCACCCATTTGACATTGCACGATCGTGTAAATGTAGAAAAAATAAGTAGTGGGATGGATATTCGTGGATAGAAAATCTGGATCACAGCCTGGCATAGATGAATCACCTGTAAGATGCACTTTCAACCGCGTCTTGGCTGTGTTAAATTTAAAACGAAACAAATTTGTGGTCGGGACATTAGAACTAGTATAAAGTGGTATAAGTCTCCTTAACTCGTAAAGGGTATACATAAACAGAGTATAGGTACTAGACTTAATCTCTTTTTCACTTGATCTTTAAGCGACTTATACCCGTGGACGTTGTCCTCGCATTTATTTTTGTGGTAAGTTTAGCACTGCCACGGGCTAAGTTTAGAAATGGTGAATGCTCTTTGTAATGGGTAAACTATTGTAAAACTATCTTTATATTGTTGTCTATTTCGACAAATAAATGAGTCTCTAAGTGTACTTGGGTATTTTATTTATAAACCGTAAAATGTGCCTACCTCGGTCCTCCCTGGGTATTTACCTCATGGTTATATTGAGGTAATCTGTATTGTAAATCATTCTATTGCTTTCATTTCTTCGTAGCTGGATCGATTCTTTTAGCAAATTTGTCATCGACCTTGACTTATAAGATAACAAACGAAATAGTCACTATGGAGCATAGTTACCCATGGGGGAGCAAAGTAGGAACATTTTACAGTACGTTAACAGTCCGGGTACAAAATATTCAAATTTCCTCGTACATTGTAAGTGCTTATAGCTAAAAAACTTTTGTAAATGACCTCTTACATGTAGTTGTGTACAAAAGCATTTTACATTTACGTTAAATTACAAATATTGAATGTGGAAAGGTCTACACAGATGTGTTACAACTACCAAAAGACCTTTACTCAAGTTTCTTACCTATACCTGCAAGCCATTGTGTTTATCGTGTGACAAAATGTGAATAAAGCATCCGTCACTCTCGTACTTATGAACGTGTCAGAAAGTGACGGATGTTATTTTTTTCTTTTGTCACGCGACAAACGCAGCCATATTAGCCCCCCAGGGTGGCTGCCATGAAACCATCTGACGGTTCCCGAGGGACTAGTTGAATATAGGCCCAGTAGTTATTAAGACTATACTAGACAAACAGAAACCTAAATATGGGTATGTAGCTACCGATATGCAACCAAAGTTATAACTCGTAGATATTATGCTTGAAACGAGGTCTTTTGTATTACTTAGTTTTATTTTTGATACGCTACGTGCATTTATAGGCTAATTTCATTCTTTCCAGTCGTGTCAGCTCTCTTGCAGCCGCTGCATAATAGTAATAAATTTGCATCGCATGCCAAATTACTTGACATTATAAACGAGACGGTTGGGGCGGTTGTTATCGACTCCACTCACTATACTTATAGCGATAAGACCGCCTGGGCCCCGCTCAACGAGAATCTTGTTTTGTAACAAGACAATTACTAAAATTTTTGAGAAACGGGCCTTTGTTCCTGTTTTCCTACTGACCAATGATTTATATTTAAATATCAAATTAAAAAAGTCAACGAAGCTCCGCTGGCGCGGAGCTCCTAAATTTGTTTGTTTCGACCTGCTGCACAAACACAACCTAAACCTACCTCATATTTATGATACTAGTAGGACTACCCAGTAGAACCACGGGCAAACTACCGTTCATGTATTACCATGTTTATTTTTCTTTAAGTGGTGTTCAATAAGGCGTATTTGTAAGCCAATAGCCGGTATAAGCAGATTCCGTCGTCTCCCGTTGGTAATGATTATCGAGAATGCATTTGTTATAGGAGTTTTTTTTACGATATGCTGCCATTGGTCATAGTAGGGTAGTGTGAACCCAGACCACGAAAGCGCGCCCTTCTACTTTATTTTACTCACTTGATGAAACCATGCAACGTAAGAGTAGGGGGGCGCACTAGATAGATAACACTACAAACGTTATCCATACCATACCAGTTTACTAGATATGACTGGGGTTAGGATATCTAAAATGTGTAGATACATGAAATAAAACACCAACATTCTTATTAAACTATATTTCCTCATGCACTCCGAGGGTAAATAAAAACAATATGAGAAAATTTAGAAACAAATCAACTTTATTATCAAGATGAAAAAGATCAAATCATATATTATATATAAGCTTATGAAACAGATATGTCACCGGCGCACGGCGCGGAACCGAACCCGGGCCCGCGCGGGCCGGCGACGCTACAGCTAACCCGGCGCTCTCTCGCGCTGCACCGGATTTAATTACCAAATAACAGAGGCGAATAATATTACATTACACATACAAGGACACGCCAAGCGCGTTTAAATATTACGCTAATTTGACTCTTTCTATGTTTCTATCGTGTTAATGTCACGTGAACACTGCATGCGCGGACGCGTGCGCACGCTCCGGCGGCAGAGGCAATGATTTACCACTCCTCATTTCCCGACGCGTCAAACCCAGCGCAGCGCGAGAAACCACCGAAAATCATTAAACATATAAAATAAAAACAATTATATCACTCAATTCATAATGCCTTCAACTAAAAACGATGTAAAATTTACATTTTCTTTATAATTATTGCCACCGAGAACTCTTCCCATTACTATAATTGTCTTTGTTTTTTATTTATTTTTTCTTTTTAATCATTAAATGGTAAAACGTTTCACTAGCATAGTATATTTACAAGGCGTTAGCCGCAGTCAGTTCATTGTATAAAAGTATCACTCGCGACATGGCACGTGTATCGGCCGGGGCGGGCCGGAGCGGATCGCAGCGGACCGGACCGGACCGGACCGGGCCGGACCGGACCGGGCGGGGCCGCCGCCCGCCTAGTCGCCCGGGTGCTCGGGGCACGATCTGTTCACTTCGAACCATTGGTCTATGCATCTGGAATGAGAAAATAAAGGACATTAGAAAAAATACAATTTATCATTCAAATTTAGGCCCATCAATGGAAAACTTTGTTGAAGTCTATGGACATAGAGAATTGACGTGTTTCAACTGATATGATGACGATAAATGAACCATACGTAAGTCCAGGTAGGTAATATATCTATAGAAGCGGAGCATTCGCCTGAATATTCGAATGGTGTGGACGTTGAGCTGAGTCTGAGTGTTACAAAGCTCATACCACTCGATGTTCGCACCAAATGCTCATTTCACGCGAATGCTCTCAGTGAGGAGTTGAGGAATCTCCATTGGAAACTTATTTAGGATAATACATTACTACTATGACAAAAAAAAATCAAAAAAAAAAAAAAAAATCAAAGTTACATGTTCTGTCATAAAGAACAACACAATGAAGATTCCCACCGTCTCATTATCATATTACGATGTGAAAGTCGCCTTCCTTCACAAGCATTATTGCACCGAAAAATCAGATAGACTTGTTTTTACGTTCCATGCCTAAAGTTTGTTCGTCCGTCCGTCTGTCTTAACCCTTAAATGCATAATGATCTAGATTTACATCGTATATTTTAAAGTTCAATTTCAAACATATATTTTAAGCAAATTTCAATCTTAGAATTTATGCAGTAAGATTTGTAGCTTTGTCAAAATTCAAATTTGGAAATGAACTTTAAAGACGCGTTCGATTTTCGACACGCTATGCATTTAAGGGTTAACTTTAAAGAGCTGTATCTTTTGAACCGTAAGAGATAGAAGATTCTTTTTTTTCAAATTTAAATGCTACTTCCTGTAAATAGGAGATCGCACAGGTACTTTTTAACTTGTACGCACGTCTCATTAGTGACAAAATTTAGGAAATCCAAAACGACGACAAACAACTTCTAGAGCTGCAACAAAGGCTGTCGAAAAATATTAAACTTCAACAACCCTTCGGCACCTCAAAGACATTTCGGCAGCACAAAGGCTTCTGAAACCGAGGCCCTGAACTGGGTCGAGTGCCAGGCTAGCCGGGAACATAGCCTTTGTGAGTGATTCCATCTCGATGGTCCGATAAGTATAGATCAGATCAGAAGAATTGGCGGGAATAAAAGTAACGTGTAAACGATGGTTTGTATATTTTTACATTTACTACGCCACTGTCGGGTGTTTTACCGCTACGCTAGATAAATCAACGGTTAGGCTAGATTGGTTGACTTGACAGCGCAAATTATACAATGTGTGACTGTGTGTGTTAGTCAGAAACTACGGATATACACTACCAATATTGAAAATACTTTGTCAACCGTAAGGACCTAAATATGTACAGATGTAGTGAACAATCCTTTCCCATCGTTTTTGGTCGGATAACTTCGTATTTATCATGCTTTCTCAGTTGGCTTATTGATGGGTACTGAAGCTAATTGAGAAAACTAGATAAATACGAACTTATCCGACAAAAAACGATGGGAAAGGATTATTCACCACATCTGTAGACCGAATACCTCTATGCAAGTAGTTTCACCAGTAGCCTTAACCAAGCCTTAAGGGCTTTTTACACCATCCTAAATTAGTCACTAACAAGATGGATGCGGCAATACGTTAGATACGTATAGAGATATCTCCATTTCGTTCCAACGTATTGCTGCTTCCCTCTTATTAGTGACTTAGTTATGAAGGTATTATGAAGACCTAACCCTACCCCTTAAAACCAACAGAACTCGGCTTCATACCGTCAGGTGAAGATGTTTGTAGCAAGTAAGTAATATGGTGGCAGCGATCCGTGGGAGGTTGGACCTTATGCATAAGCATAAGGTCCAACCTCCCACTTTCCTTTGTATTTGTCATGTCAGCAATCTACCATTCAAAATATTTTTGCTGCCTCGTACCAGATTGTTTGTGCGCTGACATCTTGATTCTATTCGATCCTAACAAGGTGTTGGAAATATAAACTAAGAACTTCCTGTTGTTACTATAATGTTTCGTTGATTTGACTACAAACATAGCTAATACATACTTATACTGTTACTATGCTTATAAGTTAGCGGCCTTCTGTGGTATTTTGACAGTATTAACCCTATTAACGTGATGGTTACGGTATCCTACGGTACGCGGGTATGCGGGTGGTAGGACCTTGTGCAGGGTCCGTCCGGATCGCTACCACCATCTTATCCATTAACCTACCGCCAAACAGCAGTGTTCGCATTGTTGTGTTCCGGTTTGGGGATAAGACAGCCGGTGAAATGACTAGCATAGAGGCATTCCATCTTAGTCCTCAGGGTTGGCAACGCATTTGCAGTCTTAGGATTGCTTTGCAGTCTTGTGAATGCGAATGTCTATGGGTCACAGTTTCCACTTACCATCAGGTGGCCTGTGTGCTCGTTTGTCTTCTCTATGCCATAAAAAAAAAAAAAAACCTGCCTTTTGATCAAATCATCATTTGATAAACTATATCATTTTATAAACGTTCATTTCGCAAAAACGTGTTTGTGCTTAAACCATTACAAATTACAAACGTTACATGGGCTTTTTAAATAAGTTAGGTTAGGTAAGAATTTTGACCACAAAAAATATAAACCAATGCGGCGGGAAGTCATCTCTTTGCGAAAAAAAAGTTTGTCAAATGTTTTTTTTATAATAGTCTCACACCGATTGACCTAGTCCCAAACTAAGCTCTAGCCTTGTACTATGGGTACTAGACTACGATATAAATACTTATATAGAGAAATATATACTTAAATACATTAGAAAACATCCATGACTCAGGAACAAATATTCGCGCACATCACACAAATATCTGCCCTTACCGGGATTCGAACCCAGGACCGCTAGCTTCGTAGGCAGGGTCACTACCCACTAGGCCAGCGCGTCGTCACTTCACGTCGTGGCCGCGCCACGTCACACATAGTTTGTAAAATTATGATTTGGTAAAACATAAGTGATCCGATGCTTACCCCTTGTGGTAGATACAGAGGCAGGGCAGCCGCGCGATGGTGTCCCCCGTGCACAGCTCCTCCAGGCAAATGACGCACTCGCCCTTGGAGTCACTCAGCACGTCCTCTGAAACACCAACCCCTCAGGTTAACACAAACAATTCAAAGAAAGGAAATAAATTAATTGACACAAAAACGACGAGGTTTACAATAAACGAAGAATTAAACCAGATAACATATTTTTATCTGTGCCGTGTGTTGCGTCAGTAAGGAACCCACCCACTCAGTACTATGTCCAGGTAACGCCACGACGCTGATTTTCAGTGGGAACCTTTATCACGTCAATTGGCATCTTCTTTCAATGTTGTGATCAAAAGCTAATAGATATTCTCCGTAAGAACAAGAAAAAACATTTCAATAAAAAAACGCGACGTCCATCGAGAACACCTGACAGGATCAATTTAATTATTTTCCTACTCATCTTCCTTTTACAAGGGATTTTGTGAAATTCAAGTTTTAAATCAAGTAAATAATAGTTATTATAACGTTGACAATAATATAACATGGCAATATGTTTTTACCGAGTAGAATACAGCCGCTAGGGCCAAATTGGAAGACGTGCTTTCAATATAATAATGGATTTAGGATGTTGATGGAACTGCTACACTTTTGCAGCGCTTCTAGAATGTTCTTTGATGCATCAAGTGGGGGCAGGACAGAGTAATTTCCCTCCCTCTATTATGCAAAATATTGGTCTGACATCTCTTACATTTGATATGTCAAATAATTGAGATGCAACGGAAATCACAATGAACTGCCACCATAAGAGATATAAGACCGGTATTTGGTGAATACTGCTAAGTGAAATGTCGCCATAACACGGCTGAATTAGGATTGCAAAGTAATGCAGGGAGCATCTTAGGGGGGTCGCGAACCGGCATGCAACGTAATGGGTACACGATCTCTTTTCTTTTACAGAAGAGCGCGAAAAAATTATAACAAAAAAACTGAGAACGCCTGAGCTACTGGATTAACATTTCGTCGTTACTGTAGGAGTACGAGGAGTACGAGGAGCTGACTGGATACTGACCGTTGTATGAAAGGCGAGGCCTGGTGAGGCACATGACGAGATGGCACTCGATGTCATCTGGCAGCACAAACTTGCTGCACACCGGACATTTGATACCTGCAACAAGGAAACATAACATTAGAGAACAATATTAACTACAAAAAACATGTTTGCGACTTGTTTATAGTTGTAGAGATGTTAATAGAGAGAGATTTCCAGGCTGGTGCTATGCCTGGGGACCGAAGTCCACGGGGAAGGAGTAACTTGAATATCGTCATTACTTAAAAAAAACTCGTATCTCATATTTCGTGACGTACGATTTTAAACTTAAACTTGATGAGAATTAAGTTCAAGCTCATACATCTCGAAATATCAGTTACGAGTTCTTTCTAAAGTAGTAACGATATAGTTCAACCGACTGGGGAATCTTCGTTAGCGCAATGTTCTGTCAGTAGCGTTATTTACACAAACAATCTTCATAATGATCTTATACCTATCGGTTTTTTGTCCCTACGTGTTATTTGGAATTACTTTACAAACGCAATACTTAACGAAGACAACTTTTTAAATAGTTTAAACTCTATTATATTAAAATCCCATAAAAGCCTTTTCAAGTTCAGAAAACAATATGCCTGTAGGTAGCTAAGGTAAATATTATCGAATATATTATTCAAAATACAGCACGTTGGAGTATTTCCCAGGAATAAACATGAGATTGATACATATTCGACGTCGCCGTCCGCCATATTTCCAGCGAGTTTCAACGCAAACGTGACTTTGGCGTATAAATATGAAAATGCAAAATTGCCGTGTTACGTACGTGAGGCCGAGTCGGGTTCAATTTATTCGACGGAGAAACAAACACATCAACGGGAGTATTTTGTAAACACGTTTGTATATACCGTATACAAAAATAAATCTTTTAAATAAGTAAATAGAAAACATTGAAAAGCATTCACTCAAGTGGAAAAATCTCAGAGTAGTTCGTTTTACAACAAAAGTGTTTACTCGTATATCGCGCGGGTTAGGTACGCGTATTATAAATTCTGGTTTGTGTACGGGTGTTCCAGAAAAGTATCATAAACCAAAGCGAAGCGACGGCGGGTCTTTTTCGTATCTTTATCAAATAGGGAAGTATTTAATACCAGCGGTTACTCTAATTAATTACACATTTTATATCAAAAGCACATATAAGGTTGTATGGAAGAGATCGCTATTTAGCGATAAGACCGCTATATTTAGCGATAAGACCGCTATTTAGCGATAAGACCGCCTGGTGTTTACCTGCATATTTTTTATTGTATTGTGAAAAAATGAAAATGAAAATGTTTATTCAGAAAAAACTTAACTTAAGGAATAACAACGGTTTTGGGTCCTGCGCTAGGATTCCCTGTGTTGCAGGGCCCAATTTTAATCAGTTTCAACAGGCACAGTTCCTTTGCGGATATTGCAGATCAATTCCTATATGACTTGATAATTAATACTATCTTAACTTAATGAATATTAAGTACACTGAACTACTTACTCACACTAAAATTAGTGGCCATGTTATTATTAACATACACACGCTGTATAAATTTATAATATAAAATATATAAGGATGAAGATACAACATAATAGGCTACTTAATAATAATAATAAAAATAATATAGAGATGTACAGTACAAGATGACGTACACCCGTCCGTGTAGTTAAATACATAAGTGTAATTGAGACGTTTGCAGGTACGCATATTTTTAGAGGGTAATGTAAATCATTAATTTGACGATAAAAACATCAAGAGAAGGGTACTTTCAACGCGTTACGACTAATAGACTCTCGGTCTCGTGGTAATCGAGCTGGGCTAACCATTCCGTCAACCTGCGCTTGTAAGGTGGCTTGAGAACATCTTTAAACCTGTCGCAGAGTTTTTTGGCAATAAAGGGAGCAATAAATGGACTAAACCTCTGCGCAAATCTAGTAGCACACATAGGAATTTTCCACCTTTTACGTCGCCTAGTATCAGCGTCAAATATTTTATTAGTTTCCCTAAAGTAGTTTTGCATAATTTTTCTAAAGAAAAGCTGACGAACCGTGAGTACCTTTGATTCCCTAAACAACGTCTTTGTGCAGAATCTAGACTTTTTATTATAGGCCGTCTTCAGAAGGGAACGTTGGGCTCTCTCCAAAGGAACCGAAGGAAGGAATTGTGTCTCTGTAATGTTTTTGTATGGTGTACAATAAAGCGTTTTGTATTATATTGGATAAACATTTCCTATACCCTCTATGTTCTATCTGCTCACCCCGTCAATTATCATAAATATGTAAAGTGATGGAGGTGGGCAATAGACATTGCCCGGTTCCCCGTTTTCCATTTGAATTAGACTCCGATATGGGGTCATCGGCACTGGATGAAACCCGTCCTTAACTCGACGTTACATCGCCATAAAAAAATAAACTGACGTTCGTCGTTCGTACAAGGACCGCGGGAAACCGGTAGCACACGTTGATAGCCAATAGAATGTTAGTTTAATAGAATGGTACAAGGAATAGACATTAATCTTTAGGCGCAAAAAGCTTAATTACATCTTGGATAGACAAAGTAAACAACCGATTCATATAGCTAAACATTTTTAACAAGAATCACGCGTTCAAAATCTTTGCCTCCCTATTATAAAGCCTTTTAAGAAGAAAACGTTAAGTCGCTTAACGACGGAATATATAAGTACAAGAGGCACTCAACTCGTTAAAAAAATGCCAAAATAATGAGGAACCGGTAGGTTTCCATGGGACTCGTTAACTCTGCTATTGAATAAAAGGCTCTGGTATATTTTTAAACTTGCTGTCCTTTGTTTGTTACCAATATTCAAAACGCGAATAGATTTGGTTATAATTTGACATTATCTCCATACGAAATGAGACAAATTTCAACTCCAAGTAAGTACCTAACTAAATCTACCTGCGTTCTAAATGTTGGGAACGAGTTTAAGACGATTGTGAAGCTAGTTTCTGGTCCCCTTAAACAGAGTTCGATTTGTACGATTGTTGAATATCTTAAGATATTATAAAAAATATTTCTTGGAAAAAAAGTGAATTGTGAAAATCCTGCTATGTTTATGCCAAAGCATGGCAGCTCTATTTCGTCTTGCATCGATATCGTAATGACGTTGTTGACGTCACAACCACTCTTACTGTTAAGTGAATAAGAGCTGTCCAAACCTCAACAATATGATTACGGTGTCGTCACGATCTCGCTAAAACAATGTGGAATACAGAACCAGTAGGCAGGTTCATGCTACCAGAATTTTAATACAGAAACTAGGTAGCATTCATTAGGTAATACAAAACAACCCGGCGGCAGTCGAGCCTATCTGTACGTGACGCGCCTACGGACTGCACAGTTTTTATTACCAGACCACCAACAGGCCTTGGGGTAATGGCGATTTGTTGATTAAAGTTCGTGTAAGATCGGCTTAGTGATATACAGGCAATTGGGTGATACCTGTGTTTTTATTACGTTGAATAACGACATTGTTACAATATGAATGTCAGAGCAGTTTTTGTAGTTGTACTCTATTATATTAAATAACCTATAACCCCAACGAAAGGTTGATTCATACAAGCATGACCTGGTTTTCGATAAAACTTGATTTCATGCGAGCCTCACAATACTTTAGTTACATCAACTATCGGCTAATATGCATAAAATCACTAAGGAATTTGCTGTTGCTATTTTTAGATTTTACTGATAAAAGAAATATGATAGCTATATCATCAATCATTATTCAAATGTAATATGTTTATTCGAAATAAGAGTAAGTAAGACAAAAAAAGAAACAACCGCACGCATACCTATCAGCAAACGTTCGTCTCACGTGAGAACATTTAGCTGATATAACACGATTTCATTTTAATTAACATAACAAAGGAAGAACGTGCCAAAACTTCAGTTAAACATCAAACTCAAAACCCCAACTTTACATTCAGCGAATTCGTTAACCTGTTTACTATGCCACACACAATTCAATCTATGTACCTATAAGAAAAAATCGCCGAGATTGATCTGTCAACGGAATATAAAACACGTATGAGCAAAGAATACGAAGCGGATATATTATAATAAATACACAATATTTCGTGAAGGTACGGCATGCGCAAAATTTGACACTTTAATGGAAAGATATATCTCTATAGTAAATAATAATATCTTTAAAGTACATTCACTTATTTAGTTCACTGCTTCAATTACCATATGCGTATAATACACTAAGATTATACAGATGAAAGATTTGTATTTTTGTATGTTCGTAGCGAAGAAACACAAAAACTACTGCTACATTATTCCTTCGTAACATAGGCTATGTTTTATTTTTCTGCGTTGACGGAGTCGCGGGCAATAACTAGTCTTTAGATACATTTAATATGACGTTTGCATTTCATTCACTCATATATCAAACTTTTGAGTCACCGATTAGATTTATCTACTATTTTGCTGATTCGAGTTCCGTGAACGATATCAAAAAGATACAATATATTTATTCATGTGACAAAAATAAAAATATATCCATTAGCATAGTGATAACGATATCTTAACGACGCGTAACAAATTAACTAACGTTACGAAACATACCTATGCCATAATAAATTCAAAAATATTTACCGTATAAAACTATTTTTTATACCTCAAACAGCTTTCAAATAAACATGAATTATTAATAGCCAGCTTGGTATCAAGCACACATCAACTCGTAAAATACCTACATATCTTGAAAACCAATCGACATGAGTAAAAAATACACGTGGTACAATACGTACCGTCAGCATCATAAATAGTTTAACAGTTCAGTGCCCCGTCGGTTAAATATCATATTAGGGCTGCAACACGAATTCCAACACTACCATCAATATAATATTAATCAAGATGAAACAGAAACTGAAACAGCCCCGAAAAAATAAATAAATTTAAAAACAGAGTAAAAAAAAAATTAACAATTTCTTAGTTCCTCGGTTCTGTTCTGTATGTTTCCCGAAGATGGCGGGAGTTGAGCGCATGAGAGTGAGTGAAATAGAAGTACAAACCCGAAGGTCGCTTTAAATGGTAGTAGATAGTTCAAACTTCTAAAATAATGACTATTATCACTCTCTTATTCCAACACAGAGGACTTGCTGTCATAACAAGTATACACATACACTTACGTGCAGACACACTCACACATACATGCATATACACTCACATTAACACAGATCCGCTCACGCACCCACCAATAGGCGACGCACACATCCAAATGTAATATTACTTATACCCTATAACGACTTTAACCGAACCCAAAATACGTTTAAATTGTCTTTCCCTCGATTATATTACAAGTTGAACTTGTAATCAAATATGAATAAGACCCTTGTCTTACTTACAACAACTTAAAAATTCAAATTCATACAAAAACATTTGGCATTTAACACGACGCTCATAAAGTATACGGTATTATGTAAGAGGATAAAATTGTAACTACTATTTATATTCGAATATCCTTTCCGGGTAAATAATTATAAGGAAAACCGTTATTAGAACCAGGAAAATAATTATAAAGTCGGTACTTAACAAAAAATTTAAAACATACTTAAATAAGTTAGTAATAATAAAGAAAATATCGATTGGCATTCAACGTACATCTTTCTGAACTGTTAACCCGACCAATTTAGTATATTTATTACTATTAATGCCTATGACACTCACAAGTTCTTGACGAATCAAATGTCATTCATTACCCCCTCTTTACCCCATATACTAACATCGACCAAAAATATACTCATGCGGTATATGTATGTATATACATATACCGCGTTTAACTAATCACTCTTCGTTTGGCTTCGCGTAATCAGGTAAAACGTAGTTTACTTTGCCTATCTAATGTAATGACGGTAAAAAGTATGCATTTAGATAAAATAATCGGATGTAGACCAACATACTTTTGCATTCTCTACGAGTAAATACATTCGGTTACCTTTTACTAGGCTTAGCCACACAATGTTTATATGTAACCATTTTTACTACAATGTTTAGACGTTCGTTCGAAAAGTTATATACACGTGGGTAATATATTCGATTGTGTTACGTAACAGTACTAAAATAACACTCTCATCGCGCAGTGAAATTGAGTTGCTAGAAACACAAACATGGCGAACAATATTCAATAAATATGGTGCGCAGGAGAGAGAGAGAAACCTTGTAAGTAACATAACGGGTTTTACTTGTGGCTGTGATACTCTGAAATCTCTTTTAATCTGTGAAATAAAAGTAATATTCCGTAAAAAACAGGAGCAGGGCAAGCAATGACTTTTTATCTTTTTTAAAACAAACTTTGCTTTAACAGTCTACATCTCCTTATCAAGGCCAATCTATTCCAAAGGTGGAATTACGTTAGGTACGGTCACGAGCTCACGAGCGTTAATTTGGATTCCTTGGTAATTTGTAACTTTTAGGGAAATCAATCTTATTGTTGTAGAATGTCAGATTGATTTTGGACCTAAGGTGGGTACCAAAATACATCTCGTAACTGTAACGCAGAGATTATTTTGTCACCTTTCAACTCAATTTATGAGCGTAGTGATTCTCTCAACAACGACGATCGGACGAACGAACAAGTGAATGTCCAAGCGGCGAGTTTAAGTAGTCCCGTCAGTGCGAACAAAACATATTTTAGCGCGTGCATTTTCCATTAAGCAGCCTTATACGTTCGATCTATCGGCAGAAACCATACTGCTAAACATGCTGTTCGCTCTCACGGGACTACTTTAACTCGCCGCTGCGATTTCGCTCGTTCGTCCGACCGTCCGTTGTTTTTGAGAGAATAACACCCCTGTTCCCACGAGCCACCGCCAACAAAACTAAACATTATCAACCTATTATTTCGAGATACATGTTCATCCTGCTTCTGGTCTTGCTGCCGCAACCAACGGTTGCTCTGAACTGCCAGATGGCATGTGACCATTGTTACGATGACACCGAAGACCCGCCGCTGCGAGAGGTGTACTGCTCCATGTGCGAGGAGTGCTTGGTAGCCAAGCGCACGAACGAGCAAAAGGAAATGAAAATGAGGACGGAGAAGATTGAGATGCCGCCAATATGGCCAAAGTTAAATAAGCCGGAAAAGCAAGGCTTGCGAGTGCAAGAATACGGATGGGATAACCAGGAACAAGGTGAGTCGCAATTATACTTAAACAGAGTATTCATCTTTGGACTATTAATAGGGAACTAAAGTCTTGACAACTGTTGGGATTGTAACTGTAGTAATAGATCAAATAGATGCAAGTAGCACCAAATCAAACACCGTAAAGATCCTTGCGAAAGTCCTATGTCCAGTAGTGAACGTATTTCAGGTGATACGAAACCGAATCATTGACAATTGGCTACCGATTTAGATATATTTTATTTTAATTCACTGAAAGAAATATATAAACAAAACAAACTGTCATTTATGCCAGTCTTTGACAGCATGCGACACAGCGATCTAACATTGACGTGCAACTAAACTGTAATTTCCAGGTATGTATCCCGAATGCCCGACTGCCGCTCCTTGTCCGGAAGAAGAAGAAGAGGAAGAAGGTATGAAGGAGGAGCAATCGAAGGAGGAGGTAGTCTCCGAACCTACCTGCCCCCACCCTTACATGCCACCATGCCTGCCGCTCTGTCCGACGCCGCCCCGACCGACCTGCCCCCCGATCGTCCCCTGCAAGCCCAAAAAGCTGAGAGCGACCAAAAAACCACCGAGACCAAAGCCAAAGCGAACCTACCCACCTATGACGCCTTGGTGCTGGCCGTACCCGTATCCCGCACCAGCAATATCTGACCCAGACCCGGAGAAAGTCAAAGAGACTACTATTAAAGATTTCGTGTACGTTTATGTTGGTGTACCGAAGGGTGTAATTGCTAATGATACGAGCTAATACTTCTGTAATTCATATATAAGATTTATTTTTACATTAAAATTAAATAAGGAAGCGATAGTTAAGTTGCTAGCATTTGCCAACAACCGTAAAATCAAGTGGTGTTACAATTACGTTGGTTGATATATCACAAAGTGAACCGATATCAAAAACGATGTTTTGCGTTGAAAGGCCGTTTTATTGTATTTTAGATTGAAATTAAACTTGTAAACATCTTTAGCCTGATTATGCAAAACGTGGTTACGGAATTAGTAACAAGTTTAAAGAGTTGTTGTTAATTCTGTAGCTCTGCCTACCCCACTCTGGGAATGAAGGGGTGAGTGTATGTATGTATGTTGATTGAAATGAACCGCCTAGTAAGTTTCTGAAATACAGACAAGTAGTCAAATTCAAAGTCTTTGAGTGACGTTATGTTAGCGCCTTAAGAATGTTTGCTTATACCTATTATTACCTATGTCAAATTTTTGATTGTGTTATCAACCACACAATTGGTATAAATACAGTATGAAAAACATACCACATGCTTGTATATTCAGTCCATAAAGTCCACTTACCGTGATCAACAGATACGTGGGCAGTAAACTTTTTATCCGTACATGCAATTACCTAATGGACGAACACCCCTGTCCGGCAGGCGCGAGCCGCAAACAAGCGCTATAACTCGCCAGTCTAGCCGCGGGTGGCTTACATCAACGTTATGTCAGTACTTTGTCTCATTCACTTAGTATAAAAGTTTAAACTTTTTGAACTGAGCTCTTCCTCTAACCTGTAAACACAATGGTCATTGCATCTATACAATCTTAGTAAAATTTGCTTGCCATTATTCTATTAGTGTATTTTTTACTCTATAGCCCATTGTAATAGAGTCGGTAATCTGTGTTAACCTTCGAAGACGGTTATTATCTGCTTTAACTGCGAGCTCGTTGTCCAAATTTGTGGTTCACTACACAATGGCTTTGTATTCTTAAATGGATGCTCAGTTGAAAAAGTTTAAACTATACACAAAACATGTGAGATATGACGATATGGCGGTAGCGACGGCGTTTAAAATACTTTTGTTTACCTACAACGTTTACAGATTAACAGTCAGTCGATCTAAGTTGTACATTTGTCAGGTTTCATACACATTGGCCTGTGAGACGGCATGACAGAGTAGGACTGCAGAGTAACTATTAGTTGGTGTGGTTGTGGTACGTGTGAAACAAGCCTAAAACTATAAAGTAGTGTTGTAGGTCGTTATCACCAGTCTACAGTTATCGCGGACCGTGACCCCACCGGCCCTGATAGCGCCCATGTAAACACTTCACTCATGTTAATAATAAACGCAGCTAACAGATAAGTAAACTAACATCTTTAGGTACAAACTTTCTAACATTTGGCCGTAACGTTCCTTTCAAAACTTTCATTTGTGCGCAAAAGGAATTGAAAGTTGTTTTCAAATTTATTTACATTTACAGTAATGTGTTAATGAAATTGGATAAGTAATAATTTTCACAGTTTAAAATCCACCAGGAGAACATGTTCGAACATTTTTATTCCCACAGAAAAAATGTAAACAAAGTTACGTCACTGTCAAAGTGACATTTAAGGGGATCTCAAAGTTTGGGCCAGCAAGAAATATAATATTAAGTTATCATTTCGCTCGAACCGTGATATAAAAATAAATTTGAGAAATAATTAAAATTAAAATAGCACAAATGAGTCACTGGAAAGAGATTACGACGGGAGCACGAATGGTGAAGCGAAGCGGTGAAGTGACGTCACACATCAATCAAGCGGCCCTCAATAGCAATAAATAAATTATGCAAACAAAAACAGTTTTCTCGTTTCAAATTAATACAAAAAAGAGTTTATATCAAAATAAATAATCTTGATTACGATACATGTTTTTTTTTATAGAAAGTCGATTTCTTTTTAATACTGCAAATATTTTTCGTTAACGGCAACACTGTTGTTTACTTTTATTCTGTGGGAATACGCTACGCCGCTTGCGTGTGTGCGTAAGTACTTAACTCGAGCTCCTTAAGGGCCAGAGTTGAATTACTTCTGTTTTTTTTTGTCCACGGTCATTAGTTAATTGCATTACCAAGTAATTATCGTCTTGATCGCACTATAAAATAATGAATCGATAATATCTTCGGTATGAACGTCATCATATCCTAAACGGACCAGCAATGTAAATCAAGACCAAGTTCGTCGCGAGAACAATCGATCGATCGATCGATCGCCTTGATTCGTTCTACGAATGGTTTATTATACGAGCCAAAGATGGTAAGAGAGAAAGAAACAACTTATTCAGGACACTAAATAAAGATAAAACATTTTGTATGTGTCACCGGATAAAAGTACTTGCTCGACATATTATCTAAATACTCTTCGAGTGCTCAGGCTTGCTTCTTGAAAGTGCTCGGGTTTATAGGAACCCATTAATCATATTTTTTTTTTTATGGCATAGAAATGACAAACGAGCACACAGGCCACCTGATGGTAAGTGGAAACTGTGACCCATAGACATTCGCATTCTCAAGACTGCAGAGCAATCCTAAGACTGCAAATGCGTTGCCAACCCTGAGGACTAAGATGGAATGCCTCTATGCTAGTCATTTCACCGGCTGTCTTATCCCCAAACCGGAACACAACAATGCGAACACTGCTGTTTGGCGGTCATAATTACTCATCTATTTTTGTCTTTAAAAATTTTATCACTTGGATTGGTAATAAGTTTACAATTTCAAGCCAAGTTAATTTAGGTTAGCGTTGTTTTATAACAATTCTTGAGCCATATTAATTCCAAGTTTGAGTAACACTTGCTCCGAGATTAGTCTAAACAAAATCGGCGTTTCATCTGGGTAAAAGACCTTATTCCAATTTGGTCGAATGCAAACTAAATTGAATAGCTGTTTTTGTACATACATTTATTTCTATAACAGTACGACTATAATGCTTGGGCATCCATTTTGAATTAACTCAGCATAGGAAGTGTCTACCTTATATGAGTGCGAAGAGTGGGAAATATATCTATTGTATCTACTCTTCTCATTCATACAAAGTATAGGCAGAGGCCGACTACAGGTCACAGCTGACTGGTGACTTTACCCTATAACAGGGCATCCTTTTGAATGACATGATACAGATGTAAGGTGTTGTAGTTCGTGTAATGAACTTTTCCGTCAAAATATAACGCCATATTATCATGGGCCTCTAACCACTGGGTAAAACCATAATGGCTTGGCTTTGCCTTGTTATCGTACTCGTATTGTCAACGGTACTATACCTGTTATTTACTTGACTTTAATAGCAACCGACCGGTTTTGCGGGTGGTAGGACCTTGTGCAGGGTCCGTCCGTATCGCTACCACCGTCTTATCTATTAACCTACCGCCAAACAGCAGTGTTAGCATTGTTGTGTTCCGGTTTGGGGATAAGACAGCCGGTGAAATGACTAGCATAGAGGCATTCCATCTTAGTCCTCAGGGTTGGCAACGCATTTGCAGTCTTAGGATTGCATCGCAGTCCTGTGAATGCGAATGTCTATGGGTCACAGTTTCCACTTACCATCAGGTGGCCTGTGTGCTCGTTTGTCTTCTCTATGACATAAAAAAAAAACCGAGTTAAAAACAATACGATAACATGTCAAAGGCAATACGGTTTTACGAAGTAGAACAGGGCCCTGTTCTAGACTTCCTCGTGTACGTTTTAAGATAGTGAAGGTTCATATTCCATTAGAGTTATTGCGTAGGTGCCAGCAGGTGGTCCGTACGAGGGCCGCTTATCTAATCACACATCAGTTGTTTAATACGTTCACCATCGATGACATTGGGCGTCACCAAATAATAATACAACTAACTTTTGGAATAGAACACCCGCATGGAATTACAACTTATATCTACGACTCCTGTCTTTCTTGACGTAAAGTAGTAACTAGTTTTTAAGTCTTATTATTCATCAAAATCGGTGCAGTAAAAACAGACACAAAAATCGGCGTTTTTAAGTCAAGTAAAACAAAAAAACAATTCAACAAGATAACCATCTATGTATACCGTGTGACAAAAGTGACAAACTGCGTTTAGTTTTCTTTCGCTGGTTTTGTTCTATTAAGGGATGTTTTTATTTGATAAATTAACAAAATAATTGAAACTGATTTATTATCAGTAAATATTTTTACTAGTAATACAGGATTTCTTTGTTTTGTGTTCAAAATTCCATGCTTCTTATAATTTTGAACACAATACGAAGTATTATTTCACAATAGCTGTAAGTGACGACGACGTCCCAAATTTCATACTATATACCATTTTTATTTTTTTCTAATTTTAATTAATGGCTTTCACTCCTGTTAAGGTGTATTTCGCCAATGTCCAGTTATTTATAGACACTCCCATGGACTTATTAGAGCAATAAGTCCATGGATATCACACGCGAAGACAATTGTTCGGTAAAAGAGAATTTTCTCCAATGGACTAAACAGAAGTACATGGGGTTAGCTCCACGCGCTTCTGTCAAGTCATATACCATATTTTAAACAGTGACAGATTTATCTTGTCAATCACCATGCCTCTAAAAACAACTAAAGCTAAATGCTTCCGAGAAACAGTTTACCATAGTACAGTATCCTCCGCGGCGGCCGCCTCAGCTGCGTCCCGTACGCGGCGGCGTCGGGCTCCGCGTCCGGCACACATGTCCCAATTATGATGCCCATGCTTCACGTCCGACACATAACACAGTTCCCTGCTCACACAGGGGGGCTTCCCTGCCGCACTGTCACTACCCTGCGGTTCCAGAAGGACCAAGTTCCCTGAGTTTAATTCCACTTGACACAGAACACTCGCGTACGTTCCACTTCGTCACATTGAATCCACTTTGTCTTTGTCGCGTACTGATTTCTTTAAATAGTTTAAAATGGCATCAAAATTCATAATTCCACTACCCTGCAAGGTTGACGTGTCAAATTTATTCCCTGTCACACTTAAAAAGTACCACTTTGTTATCAGTTAACAAATATAACGAGCACATTTGACAACTGTTACTAAGGATAAACTAGGCTGCAACACAGCTACAGATAACTCGTATGGTATTGTTAAAACACTTTTATTTTAATTTGAAGTGTGCGTGAGGCCTCGATGCCGGCCGCTAGTCGAGTGAACTAGGGTGACCGCGTTAGGCATGCCGCACGCTACTTATGACGTACTAGTGCGTCACAGCCTTAAGTATGTAAATAAGGGCCCTATTTATAGTCAAATAATACGTTGGCCATTACGGAAATAGCTATGGTAATTGTAGCGACGCCTATGGCGAAATTGGTGGAGAAAATATTTTTTCCAAGCAAAATTTAAAGTTGTATGATGGCAATTCCAACCTTGCTTGAGGCACATTGGTAAGAAGTTTTATTTTTGTTATGAGGTCTATAAACACAACTTTATTGTGATACTATTAACCTTTTTTTTATTAGATTTAATAAAACAGAAAAAAAATATATTTAAAGTTCTTATCAGAATGAGGTCATCGATGTAAAACATCAAACTAAGAATTTTTTATATTGTAATTTAGTGACCGATTATTTAAACTCCTCCCTATTTAATTCCAGGGGAAAGTGTAGTTAACAATATTTGAAAGCGGTATTTTATAAAATTTGTTCATCTAATAAACACCACACACACTGGTAAATATCTTAGCCTGTTTGTGCAAAATGCGGTTACATAATTAACAACAAGTTGTTAGAGTTGTTGATAATTCTGTAGCTCTGCCTACCCCACTCTAAAGGCGTAGGTGAAGGTATGTATGTATGAAATAAACACCACTTTGTCACCCCTCAATTCGTAGCCACTTTTTTGCACGACACGTCGGAAAATCCCGTTGAAAATACGTATGAATCATACGCCGTGTTTCCCGCAGAGCGATAAAATAATCCAGCCCTGACTTTTTCGGGCACTAAAGCAAAAACAACGAATTCCCATAATTAGATTTGTGACGTGACGTGACGTGCGCGCCTAATCCTAATTATTTGTGACGTCCAACTATTGATTTAAACCGTAGTCTTTGTAATACGTTTGAAATCCTCACTAATCCTAACTTAATGACGTATCTTGGCGTACAGCCGCCGTTATAAATATCTACACATTTTAGTACCCTTTCGCTTTTACCCGTTTTAATATTCCGTATGGCGGTTCGTAAATGATTTTGGAACGACAAAATACTAAAGTGTATATTTATAACAGTGTACGTTGACGTAAATTAATTAACAAGTACGGACGCTATATGAATTTAATAACGTAAGCAACAGTAACGTTAATTTGAAACGTTTTCGATTTACGTAAACAAGCATTACAGTCATGTTTAAAATTATCTTTCAGAAGTAGGTAATCATAGATTGTTGTCGAATACCTCTGGGCTTATCAGAAACTTTGAGAAATTAGGAATTTGCGAATATTTACATATACCTGAGAAGTTTAAACAAAATAGAACAGAATATTCCCCCCACAAAAACGATTGTGACTGCCAAAGGTTGAAACAACTTGATCTTTAGATAATTGTCCAGAATGATGCTTCCCACTGAGATATTACTCGTAGCGTAATGTTTTCTAAAATATACTGCAAAAAAACATTTCTTTTTATTTACACTCCTTACGTGTTTTCCCCAAAAACTCTGCAGATTTCTGTCTATTTTGGTTGTTTGCTATTTTCCTGTTTGTGCAATGAAGTACATAACATACCTACGTACACTACAAAAACACACACACACGAGCGAATGAACACCCCCTTTGATTCGTAGGCCTGAATTTATTTAGTAGCTTAACGAGCAAAACTTAAGATGTCGACCTTTGAGTAATCAAATAAACTCGAGTGGAGTGGAAACCCCAAGAGTGGCAAAAAGCCGGTGGCGTGCGCGTGCGGCTAATCTACCGCCGGGTCATTTAGGCGATAACACCCGCGACGACCCTGAAGGGCAGTTTTACTACTTTCCTGTTGTTAGCTCAGACGGTAACAAAAATACAAGGTTTCTGTACTACTAGGTGACCTATAACATGTTATCGTGTTGTCGTTGACTCAGCCATTACTGTCATATAAATGAGAGCTATCCGAGCTATCGTAACGTTGACAATACGATGACATGTCAAAAGCAACGTGATTTTACTGAGTATAATGATCCTCCAGTTCTTTTACAGGTGATATCGCTCATTGAATACAAAACGGACACATTCCAAAATAATTTGCTCTTGCATTAAAAATCTTATACGAATAGCTTCTAATTTTAAAATGCAACACTGACTCATTTTGGAATGTGTCCGTTTCGTATTCAATGAACGATATACTTATACATATTTTTATGATGCTGGCTTATCGAGTATACGTCGGCATCATAAGTAGCAGAATACCATGCTCAAAATGATCTAGACACGAGACGTATTATCTTCAGAATAGAGTCGAGTGCAGATCATTTTGACCTCTTTGGTTGCGTAGCTACTTCTGCTGCTGAATGTACACTGGAAATATGTTTGCCTTAAACTGGTGATGACCAGAGATGGCCTCAACTCGAACTGATCTTCGTCTTAAGACAGACATCTCACTCAAGAAAAGGGTGTATTCTACTTTGGTTCAGCCGGTCTTGTTTTGAAATCTAAATCACACTAATATCAGGGGACAATGTCACACCAATTGACCCAGTCCCAAACTAAGCTCAAGGCTTGTATTATGGGTACTATACAACGATATAAATACTTATATAGAGAAATATATACTTAAATATATAGAAAACATCCATGACTCAGGAACAAATATTCGCGCTCATCACACTAATATCTGCCCTTACCGGGATTTGAACCCAGGATCGCTAGCTTTGTAGGCAGGGTCACTAGTCACTACCAACTAGGCCAGTGCTGTCAAGTAAATAAGAGCTAGAGTCAAATTCATTCACGATATTAGCCAGACCAATGTCCGAGTTTATCTATAGGTTTCATCATATCTTAGTAGATTTTTCGGTGTCTTTGCGCACATAAAGCAAATAAAGGCGCATAAAGGAAATTAATGCATATAAAGCTTAGTTAAATGGCTTACTTTATTTTCTTAGTTATCAATTATTATAGGTATGTGACATGATTATTCAATGTTTATTTTAATTTCTTATTTATTCGACACTGATAATATTTTAATGTCCAGACTTAATATCTACTTCATTCAATTTTTAAATTATATATTAGATTGTTATGTATACCTATGTAAACATTAGTTTTTTTAAGAATACTATGTTCAAACACAATTAATGAATTGTTTATGAAATAAATGAAATGAAATTTATATTATATTCAAAAAGCCTCTCCACCAGTGTATAACTCCGTGTATACCCATACATAAGAGCTTTTATGCCGAGATTAAAACGGAGTGTTCACTGAGGCGATAATGATAGGCAAAAGGCGGGCGTCTGATGCACAGATACCCACAGCCCTGCATAAAGGAAAAAGGTTTTTTTTAATGTTCAGCAAACAAATAAGCCTCGTATGGGCCAACGGATTCATTTCAGAAGATTGAGATACACCATATTTCTAAAATTGGACATTCAGAGAACTCGATGAATAAACTTACAGACCCACATACATATTAAAGATGTTTTCTTATACTCTTTTTGCCTTTGTTATATATCACGTCAAATTTTTCCCCCAAAGTCAACGGTACTTTTTCGAGTCAAATCGGTGAAATACTGGAAAAGGGCCGAATCTTAAGTACCCGAAACCGACGTGCGTGCATGACTCGATGTATGAATGTGGAAGAAGCGAAAGAAATTTGTCAAGATCGTAGCAAGTGGAAAGAAGTGGTCTCTGCCTACCCCTCTGGGAAACAGGCGTGATTTAATGTATGTATGTATGTGTAAGTCAACGTTTATACTTTTTCACAAGATAAAAGGAATAAAATAATGGATATACAGGATCTACATCATTCTGGGTAAAACGATATTGCTTTTGACATGTTATCGTATTGTTTTTAACTAGGCCGCCATTACTGATAAGTAAATGCAACAGATAAACTTCTTTTTTTTATGGCATAGTGAACACAAACGAGCACACAGGCCACCTGATGGTAAGTGGAAACTGCGACCCATAGACGTTCGCATTCACAAGACTGCAATGCAATCCTAAGACTGCAAATGCGTTGCCAACCCTGAGGACTAAGATGGAATGCCACTATGCTAGTCATTTCCCCGGCTGTCTTATCCCGAAACCGGAACACAAAACTGATGATGACGTAATCTAACCAGGCTTTTATAACAGATATATCTTAGTAATGGGGTCCCGTAGGGTGACCTTCGGGTACGGAACCCTAAGAATAGGCCAAGTTCTCAGAAAATGCTGACCTGTAATCATTTTGTTTCGGTAAATTCAAAGTGAATTTTAAATAACTTTTAAATTAGTCATATCCAGTTGTTAACTCGACGAGTATACAGGGTGTCTCATTCAAATCGGTCAGTATGGGAAAGTCTGAAACTATAAGACATACGAAGATTTGTTCTTAGGAACCATGTCACCGATTTTGATAAAACGAAAAACTGCATACATACATTTGAAAAAAAAACTGTACCCAGCTAGGGAATCGAACCCGGTTGTTTTGAAAAAATAAACTTATACTATTTCTATTCCGATATCGATTGTGTAGGTCTTAAGCAGTAAATGTTTCTAAGAAACATGATGTTTAAAATGAATAAAATGCATTGTTTTCACATACTTTAATTTATCATAGTAGGTGTTCGAAGTGACCACTGTTTTTTTCAATACATTATTCGACACGTTTAGGTAAAAACAATTTTACATGCCTGAACTTGTTGAATATTGTACCGGTGGTCACTTCGAATATAGCTATTGAAATAAATTAAAATTATCTGAAAACAATGCATTTTCTGGATTTTAGACATCATGTTTCGTAGAAACATTTACTGCTTAAGACCTACACAATCGATATCTGAATAGAAATAGTGTAAGTTTATTTTTTCAAAACAACCGGGTTTGATTCCCTAGCTGGGTACCGTTTTTTTTTCAAGTGTATGAATGCAGTTTTTCTTTTTATCAAAATCGGTGACATGGTTCCTAAGAACAAATCTTCGTATGTCTTATAGTTTCAGACTTTCCCATACTGACCGATTTGGATGAGACACCCTGTATAATGAACATGGTCGTAACGATCGTATTGACTGCGTCTCATTTGCATTTGAATAATTAACTAAGATTGATTGACAGACTATATCGGTAGTTATGGTTGTCTACGCGCTATTGGATTGTTACGAGAATACCTCTGAATCAAATGAATTAGCGACAGTTTACCCGTCTTACGTCTTTGAAATACCTCTGTAAGCACTTACCCGGGACATACACCTTCGAGAAAACCAAAGTTATGATTTTATTTGATAGGACTAATGCAGACCTGACGCCGTTTATGCGAATATGGGTTCAGCCAGAAAAATAGGCCGTAGAAACGTTAACTTTGGGTATGTCCAGTCTAACCTAACCTAAATCTGTGTATGTAGTACACAACTTTGACAATGAAACACATACCTTTTTATATTGGTATTATGTCAAGAGCGAAAAAGGTACGTCTTTCAGTTTCCCTTACTGAACTCGTACACGTCACAGATGAACCTACTCAGAGAACAAGACTATAAGGAGACTTCTGGATAACTTGCCAGTTAGCAAACAGCGTGTTACGCAATGTTCCTGTGAACTTTACCCTAATCTAATCCGCAAGTTTTAGGAAAATACGTCGTTTGCATTGGGATACACCAAATTTAATAAATAAAGAGCAAGCTTCTAAAATTCGACTGCATTTTTTTATATTTCATATTGTCGTCGATATAAATGTTGGAAACATTAAAGCGCATAAAATCCTTTTTTGATTTTTGATTTTTTAAATGATTTGTATGTCGCCACCAAATCTAATGATGTATAATTTATCAAAATCGGTGGAACCGTTGAGTAGTTATGAGCGGACATACATATATACATACAGATCAAACACAACAACTTTGGGCTTCGTAGCAATCGAGTAAATAAGTATCAGATGTTCAAAAACCCTTTCAAGGCTCACTGACTCACAATTATAATTAGGTATACACCATATTTGTATAACGTAAGTAAATTAGGAACCATTAAAAAGTTATGAAAGCCGGGTTTATTTTTTGTAGGATACCTAGTACCTACCTACTAGGATACTCTGATAATAACATAAAGTTTTCATTGTAATGCTGGCAACAATCCCAAGCTTGCATATTAAATGAATGCCTCAACATGCTGTGCAATGCAATGCTGAAGATGCATGCAAGCTTCTGTCTCAGACGTCAAGTACACTTTAATTTACAACGTGAACTTACATGCTCGCTGTTACCAAAACACTCCAAGTGCCCAATGCTCTATAAGGAGTCAATTTAGCATCGCAACCTGTGTGGTAGGGTCTGGATGTGTTAAAGGGCGGTGTAGTCAGTAGTCACGCCACCCGTTCAGTAACAAATTCATTGATAGCGCTGATAGCGGCCTCGCGGTGAAATATTGCGGCGCGTTTTAGATAAGCTTACTACATACACTCGCGGTCAAATAATTCGGGTCAGAGTGCGTTTTTCATACAAACGACGCTATTTCGAAGCCTTGGTCCCTAGCCAGGGGTTGTTAGGTTTTGTGAGGTTTAATGGTGGGTACTCCAAGGTTCAATAGAGGAGGTCAAAAGTTCTTAAGATACCTAACTGATAGCACAATCAGTTGACACCACAGCGAGAGAGTTTGGGTCAGCATTTGGATTTCCTTACATTTTATTGTCATTTTAGATGTTTTTCTGAAGATGCACAATTCCGGCGTTAGCCGCAGATTCAATCAGTTGGGTGTCCTAGGCACTCTGGAAGTCCTGTATCGATGCTCGGGGTATCCATCATCAGATTTCACTACAAGCATCCCCTGGCGAGGAACCAAGGCTTCGAAATAGCCTCGTTTGTATGAAAAACGCACTCTGACCCGAATTATTTGACCGCGAGTGTAGTTTGAGTGTAGTTCGATATTTAAACCCCCGATTCCAACAGAGCTATAATTGTAACGTGTGTATCGTCTAATGGTTGAAGCTATTCGGATAAAGTTTAAAAAAAATTGGTAGGACCGTTTAAGAGTTACCTGGGGGGTAATTATGACATAGCAATGCAGTTCTGTTTACGCTGAGAGAAAAGGACAGAGCTTTACAGCTATCCTTAACGCTCTGTCCTTACCCTCGCCGTTAAATGAACTACATAGCCTTGTCATAATAACCCCCGTGGACTGAGTAAGGGATGAAATTATATCGACGGTTTTTTATTGTCTTCGACAGGATGACGACATCAACGTCAGGAAACTTTGACTAGATCAATTTGTATGAGATTTCCCTCTGATATATACATGCATATGCATGGTTGCCGACTAGAAATTGCCGTTATGATTGCCTGGGTAAGAACCTTAAGTTGGCATAAATTAATTGCAATAGCTACGGAATGCTTTAACTCAATTAAAGGCGATAGTATATAACAATAGTAAATTTACTTGAAGTATCTTACATCTTGTTGGGCTCGTGTGAAATCAAGAAGGTCATTCACAACAATAACAGTTTTGTTAGAAGCAACAAAGTGGCCAGCATTAAAATACAGAAAACAGATTTGAACTTAATAGAGTAAAAAGGCTTATTGTACACAAAACAAGTTTCTTTTTATACAGAATAAGTGAACTGGAGCGTTAAATTGTTTAAATCCATTCCAGCGAATACAAAGACTGGAATAAACACGTAACTCCTGCATGTGGCAGATAAAATTGCTGTTTTATTGTGCTATGGCGTGGTCCATTCCACGTGAATGTGTATGTGATTACACAATAATATGTTTGTTATCGTTTTGAAATAAAACTCAAACAGATTTATAAGTTAAACATGTCATAATGAACGTCTTAAAGGACAGTGCCTCCCTTCACAAAAGTTTACAAGTGTACTATTTGACAATAATCTACTCATGTCTAATTTACACTCCGCAAAGCTTGGGCCATTTCATAAAATTGAAAGTGACACATTGCAATTAATTGTACATTGCCTAACTTATACGAAATACTGATGGATGGATTTAACGAGTACGTCAAACCTACCAAAACAACACCGGGACAAAACATCAAACGATCGGAACTTGTCCGACCGACATCTCGACGGATGCGGCCGGGGACTCGCCGCCTGTCGCCCCGCGGGGACTGCCGTTTGATTAATTCTTTTGTTTTTGAGAAACGAGGGCTGATACCTTGCAGGGGCTGGGGACTTGTATCAGAATAGTATAGGCGAAACTTTGGTAAGTGCGATTGTTTCTAGATGTAATGTTTCTTAGCTGGTCTTTGTACAGTCAGCGGCAGAAGCTACGCAACCGAAGAGGTCAAAATGATCTGCACTCGACTGTATTGTCATGAGAACACGTCGTGTCTATATCATTTTGAACATGTTATACTGCTTAGCTACTTTTGATGCTGACTGTACTAGGCATCGGTCCCGACTTAGTATCACGAATGTGTTCAAAAATCGGTTGTTCCTCTGCAGTTACTGGACTATCTGGTTTTTTCGATACATAGGGTCATTCATCATCATTAAATTTAAGAGCTAGGCTCTTGTCGGTGAAGTAATTGCCACTTTTCTCTACTCTGTGCTAGCTTTTTCACCTCCTGATACGACACGACATTGGCCTTCTGTCTTATTTGGTTGAAGTAAGTAAGCCTAGGTCTTCCTCTTCCTCTTTTTCCAATAGGGTACATAGGGTATTCCACGAGAAACATAAGGGTAGGCGATGCGGGGTTTAGTGTGTACCACACAAATATTAACCTAGAATTTTAATATGCTAAGATGGTTTGGTTATTTAGAAAAGATGTGGATTTGAAATCGGAGAAATACTGGAAAAGGGCCGAATCTTAAGTACCCGAAACCGACGTGCGTGCATGACTCGATGTATGAATGTGGAAGAAGCGAACGAAATTTGTCAAGATATTAGCAAATGGAAAGAAGTGGTCTCTGCCTACCCCTCTGGGAAACAGGCGTGATTTAATGTATGTATGTATGTATGGGGATTTGAGGGTATGGCGAGCGAGAGTGGAGATCATATTCGCGATTAACTAAGTAAGGGCCAAATCAAAATGACCCGAAACCGACGTACGGGCATGAAGAGGTTGATGAATGTAGAGGAAGCGAAAGTTATGTGTTTAGACCGGGGTACCTGGCGTTCCATAGTCTCTGCTTACTGCATTGGGAGACAGGCGTGAAGGTGCGTATGTATATCTATATTTTTTAGTTCGAAAACATGTTTTACAATTTTCTTCCACAATACATAGCACAACTGCTGCCATACAATTAGCTAGAAAGGTAATCTTTCCAATGCGGTGGTCGTTATCGCAGTATCGACGCACTCGGCCTGATTAGTACCGGCCAAATTGAACTTTATATCGTTGTCGTAAGGTTTTAGTGTCGTACTTGGCTAATGAAGTGATCACAAGGCTAGCGGTATTCTTTGAAGCTAATGATTTATAAACGTATTAACTGCACACTAATTGATTAAGTATTTCAGCCGTGACGACATACACACACAAGCTCACGCGTTTATTCCCAGAGTGGGGTAGGCAGAGCTACAGGATTACCAACCACTCCAAAAACCTGTTGATAACTCTGTAACCACATTTAGGACAATCCGGCTAAGATGTTTACCAGTGTATTAGTGACAGGTTGCAAGCCCATTGCCTAACAGTACTACACAGCCTTTATTCCCTTAAGTCGTCTCTTACGACATCAACGGGAAGACATGGAGTGGCACTATTCTTACCCAGCAACCGCACTCCACAGCCTCTTTTAAGAGTATCCATAATTATTATATCGCATAAGAAATAATATTTGTTTTAGATTGTTAAAGTATTCAAACTCAAACTTATGCCAAAAACACACAGCAACACGACATACGAGTATATAGTACAAAACAAGATAAGATTCGAGCAGAATATCCAGTTACTGTTAGTAGTGCGTTGCGTACGATATCGTATTTTATTTAGTTGTAAAAGTTCGTTTTTATCTAACTTTTTAGTCAGCTTTAATACAGATCAATAATCTAATGGAGAAAGCAACATGAAAACGAACTAATCATTAAAGATCGGCGACCGATAGCAATTTTTCGACGAAAGCATAACATGGATATTAAAAACGTATGCAGTTTTATTATTAAGGTTTTAACACGATGAAACACCGGTTCACAACTACGCACCTCTCATTACTGTTCATTCTCTTTATATAAATGGATCCTAAATGTTAAAAGGAATCGATTCAGAATAACAAACAAAAACCGGGCAAGAGCATGTCGGACCATGCTCAGTGTAGGGTTCCGAAGCCGTAACGACAAACACAAAAAACTATCTCAAAAATCAACATGTATGAACCAATTTTCTATTTAAAGTTATTTGGCGCTGTCTTAGATGATTTTTAGTAGGTATAAACCCGTTAGTCGCCTGTATCTCAGGAACTAATTAAGTCTACTTAGTAATGATTCTTTTTCTTATAAATTCGTATATAATATCTCAAACAAGAGCCAAGCTTTTAAGTGTGAGATCAGTATACCTATGTAGGTAGTTAGGTATCTAAACTGCTTCAAACCGACTTTAAATTACAATAAAAGTTAAATCTTTTATATAGTAATTAATAGAAATTGAAAAAAAAACAAGGTCCAGCTTAGTAAATAGAATTTTAAGTTTTCCAAACGATAGGTACTCAACTCAAATCAATAATCTAATCGAAAATTTGTAAACTTTCAGATCGCAAATCGCAAACTTGTAGGTAGCATTCCGGGGCACGTCCAAACAGCATCTAGGCGCTCGCGCTTATGAGCGCGGCTGTCGCTCGATTTGTTGCTTGGACAGTTTGACTCTCCCCGCGCCTGCACGCCCCGTTAACAATTTTTTCTATCAAAGTTATCATAGGCGATTTTGATAGGTATAAACACTTTAGTCGCCTGTTTCTCAGGAACTAATCATGTCTACATAGCCGTAATAGTTTTCCTTTAAAATTCGTTATATGCGCTTTCGTTAAAGATGTTTTTCAGATTTTTTGTATTTGTAGTTTTGGCTGTAGGGGGGGGGGGGGGGGACACTTGACTCTAACAAAAAATAGCGCTTTAAAGCTTAATATTTCATAAACGGATCCCTTAATCAAAAAATTGTTTTCACCCGCAATATTTTTGAAAGACCTATCCAACGACACCCCACACTATGGGGTAGGCAAGAAAAAAAAAAGGCATCCCCACGTTACGTGTAGGGGAGGTGCATTAAAAAAAAATATTTTTCAAAATTTTATTTTACCATTTTGTTGGCGTGACTAATATGTATATTCATGCCAAATTACAGCTTTCTAGTACTACGAGTCTCTGAGCTAGACTGGGGACGGACGGACGGACGGACGGACGGACGGACGGACGGACATGGCGAAACTATAAGGGTTCCTAGTTTGACTACGGAACCCTAAAAAACATGATAATCTACTGTAACAAATCAAATTCAGTGAGTTTTTAACAATGCAAGTATGGTTTTTTTTTAACTTAACAGACTTATCCATATTAATCATTACGTTTGCCGTTAAAGTGACATAAAATGATACTGGTCGCCGATCGTTACTAATTAAACAAAATACGATATCGTATGATTATGCAATTATGCTCAACTTTTGTATGCGGTTGCATATAATCCAAGAAGACGAATTCTTATTTAATTTAATGTAAGTATATTGAAAATGTAATGATTGCTTCTAACAACATTACTCTTGTATGAATAAGCGTCTTGATTCAATACGAGTCGAACAAAACGTTAGTTATACATAGGTACATTAACTTTATTAGTAGGTAGTATCCAATAGAACTCAATGTTAGTACAAAGCTGGTTAAAACTAATAAATCATAGCTGTTATATTCAATTTGTGTTAACAAAGAAAAAATCTCACTTTTTGAGCGATTTACTCAATTCAACACTTTCATCAGCATTATGATACTCTGTTACATTATATAATGTAGCTGTTATATTACTGTTATGTACAAAAGCGCCTGTTAACGAGCGCCCCGATAATGTACAGGGTGGGTAAATATTTGTCGACCCATTTGTAATCTCGTTCATTTAATTCTTTTGAAGCTAAATTAAAGGAGGAAAATCATCGCTTTAGCCTAGGATGGCAAACAGTCAGCCGTTTTAAAGGAAGGTAAATAGCGCCGGGAAAAAATGAAAAAAAAAATTGATAACTTTTTTACGTATTTAGCAAACATTAATAATATTAACAACAGTAAGTTAGCTGAAAACAACGGTGAGTATTAAAATCACACAATTTCAAAACGACTACAGTCAATGTAAAATCAAGACGTAATTGAATTCATTAGATATCCCCTTGCTACGGTGCTACGGCGTAGAGGAGCTACGAATCGGGAAGACATTTTGATTTAGGTATACATAATTTAAATTAAAATGAATGCCCAATACACTGATGGTTCATAC
Organism: Acleris laterana; assembly: GCA_963966035.1. NCBI lineage: Eukaryota > Metazoa > Arthropoda > Insecta > Lepidoptera > Tortricidae > Acleris > Acleris laterana. Next base: position 714,374 of record OZ014450.1, read on the forward strand.
TCGTAGACTCGGTCGGTAAACTTAAATATTACTGTATAATTCAAATTTAAGGTTACAAATAAGTACCGGTAGTTTTTATGTGTTACCATAACATTTACCTTACATTTACCTATGTAAAGTTACAATGGGTTTTGACGTATTATTATATTTTTTTTAACTCAACAGCTATTACTGTCATCTTAAATAGGAATATCGTAATAGCTCCTCTAGGATAGCACACTATCGGCGATTACAGACGATTACGGGCGAGCACGATAGTGTAGCTGCTGTATTCGCCGATCATCGTCTTTTCGGTTTTTCAGGCACGCATCAAAGGGAATCTGGTACTCTTGCCGTTCGACTACTAACTACTACGGGCCATGGTTAAACATCGGTATCAACGTTCAAATTTCAAGGCAGAGTACCTACGGTTTGCAGAAAAACAAATACATCTACTTTTTTTTTTTTTTATGAACAATAAGAAAGACGCTAAAAATGAATAACTAGAATTTGTTGCATGAATTTTGCTGTCAACCTTTCAATCAACTTTAAATGTCTGAATGGAGTTTTCACACTTGCTAATATTGATTTGGTGTGTCAATTAAATTGACAATTGTTACCTATTTGGCATATATTATTTTTAAAATATAAACCTCTTTAAGTATAAGTATAGTATAAATATAGGTACAGTTAGCTGCAGCATAACTAAAATGAAAATTAACGTCAGTATTCATTAAATATTCAAATGTAATTAATTTTTTGCTACTCTTACCGGGTGCTATGAAAATTGAACGTTGATTATAGACGACCAGACCTTCAACGATCATAGCCGATAGTGTAGTGGAGCCATAACGGTGACAATACGATAACATACCTAAGGCAATATGTTTTTTTTTAGAAACTTTGGGTTTATAGATTATCGCAGACTAGTTTTCCGCAACTCGATTAGGTAAGTACTTATTTATGCGCACATTTATTTTAATTATTGGATATGTTCAGGGAAAAAGGCGATTAAACAAATTCTACACAGAGACACGTAAAAACTTTGTACAAATAAAATCTCATAATAATTATACCATTTAACGAGCAATCATTGTATATATATATATATATAAATACATATCTGAATCTCGGAAACGACTCCAACGATTTTAATGATATTAAGAATACAGGGGGTTCCGGGGGATAAATCGATTTAGATAGGTTTCATTTTTAGAAAAGGTATCAAATAAAAAACCGAGCTTAGCTCGCTTATGCAGGTTCAGTCGTCCAAAAATGTGGTCTACCACCCTACGGTTGAAGTTCATCGACACAACAAGTTCGATTTTCTTTCATGACAGTGACAACTGACAAGTGTCAACCTTAGCGATAATTAGATCTCACAGAAACTTTTGTCAAAACAGGTAGACCACTTTCTTGGCCGACTGTACTATCTATTAAACCCAGTGTAGCGGCCTCGCTGACATAAATCATCCACCGGATCGATAGCATACCGATTAGTTGTTATCGACTCGGTAATAGTATGTCAGTCGGGCACGGCGGCAGATCATGCGACCCGTCCAGTACTCGATGGTAACATTGTGATTGCAACCTTGTCGAATTAGTATAAGTCGTCAAAAGGTTAAAGTGAGCTGGGCCTCTATTGCATTTTTTATTTTTACCCCTATTGCAATCGCGTTGACATACACACACGCGTTCATTCCCAGAGTGGGGTAGGCAGAGCTACAGAATTAGCAACAACTCTAAAAACTTGTTGTTCATTCTGTACCTAACCACATTTTTGCACAATTAGGCTAAGATGTTTACCAGTGTGTAGTGTCATAGTGACAGGTTGCAAGCCCATCGCCTAACAATACTACAAGCCTTTATACCCTTCGACATGGTGTGGCACTATTCTAAGACTGCAACGCAATTTTTAAAATAACGAGTTATCATAATATAATAGTGATAAAATATTGTTTTTATTGTGTCTCTACTGTAGGTTTCTTCTTGGATTAGTAACAAAGCATCCCAAAATGAATAAATAAATTACTCCTGCATGTAAAAACCGATAGAACGAGGTAACATAAAATGTTGTAGGTAACGTTATTCAGTTTCCATACGTAAAAAGGTGAGGCTAAAAGTCAAAGGTTACGGGAACGAAACAACCTTTGGTGAAGTTCCCCGGGAAATGTACCTATATTGAATAAGGATACAGACTTTATAATTTGAAGGTATCCAGATAATGTAAAAGAGATGGAAGGGGGAGGGCGGGTAAGTACCCGATATACCCACCAGGAAGAGGGGTAGGTATTTATTTAAAGTACAGGTTAAATTTAAGGTTGGTGCTGTGGGGATATAATAAAACAAAATTAATTTACAATTACTACATACTATAAAACAAAGTCGCTTCCCGCTGCCTGTCTGTCCCTAAGTATGCTTAAAACTTTAAAACTACGGGTGTACGGGTGTCACAGAAAACTCACATAACCGAAGCGAAGCGAGGGCGGGTCGCTAGTAAACGAATAAAATGGAATAAGTACTCAATTTTCACGTGAATACCTAATTACACCGAATAAATTTGTTGTATACAGGTTGTATATAAATAAAATAAAAATAAAAAAGCCTTTTAATTTCATGCAAACAATAAAAAAGAGAACTCTTAAAATGTAACTTAAATAAGATAACTTAAATAAAATAATCCCATCCTGGTGCTTTATACTTTTGTGTTTTGCAAAGAAATGTTATTAAAGGAATGATTTATGATCTATATTAAATTTGTTAAATTAAAGAGTCTGCATGAACCCCTCCGCAGGTGAATAATCATACAGGTTGTATATCTAAATAAATTGGGTATTTACTCAGATACATACATTATATTTAGCCAGTTAGTATATTCGCCATTGTATACTAAAGTGTATGTACGTACTTACTTGTAATTGTTTACATACATACATATATTGCACAAATACCCGGTGCCGCCCATCACAGTGTAAGCATTATATATACAATTTAATATAGTCCAAATTAGGTATAATTCGGGATTGTAACCTGGCCCCGGGTCCAAGAGATTTTATGTAACCGAATACAAAAAAAACAGTTTTAACATCATGAGACTGTAAAAATTCTGTTATAAGACTTGCCCTGCGCAGACGTGATTACGAAAAACGACCTATGAATTCTTTTTAAATTATCTTTTTTTGTAAGGGCCTGTCTTTTAAACACAAATGTCAATTTAATGAAAATTGAAAAAGACGGTCGCACTTTTTCGCCTAACAAGAACAAAGTTTCAGTTTACTTATTAACTTAACTTGAATTTAATACCTACCATTTGAATTTAGACGGCAAAGTTTTAAATTGGGCCTTTGTAACTAACTTAATTCGTTTCAATTTGCATTTAACATCTTCATTGACAAATTCAATCGCTTCCAAAACTTAACTCCAACTACGGCCAGTATTTTAATGGTGAATTTCGTTCATGATAAATTGCTTTCAGACGATCTAGGTTTGGATAGAATATCGTGGAGAAATAAACCGCTATTGGATTTTAGCCATCTGTTATTCCTTAACATTTAGACAAGATATTGTTTGAAGAGAATGATCTGCTTTTAAACGCGTTTTCAGGTATTTAACCTTACTGTATTTCCATAAGGACAGATTGCAGACTAATAAGTGTCTTTAACATAACAGATGCGTCCTCATTTTTTTTAAATCTAGGTACACTCTGACACGATCCTGACGCAGGTATGTTATGAAAGTCCATTTATTAAAGTCGGTACAATGTTTCAGGAGTTAGGGTGTACCGGATCCCTTTGACTGCCATACATATCGTTGGTAATAATGTACTGTTAGTCATACTTTTTTTTGTCATAACTTCTTTCAGGCTGAAGTAAAAATAACCGTGTCCTGAGAAGAATGCATTATGACTTGCGAAAATTATGACTTAAAACACATTATGACTAAAAATAATTATGGCAGTCAATAGAGACCCTTAATCTACATATATATAAAAGAAGAAACTGTCTGACTGATCCATCAGCGCACCGACACCGCTAGACCTAGGGACTTTAACTTCCACATATATATATATATATATATATATATATATATATATATATATTAGATATATCAGGGGATATTCCTGGGATATCTTAGGGGTGCACTTAGAAGCGATTTTTGGAAATTCACCCCTAAGGGGGTTAGAGGAGGTAGCGGCTAGCTCTACGCGTATGAAGTCCCCGGCGTCCTTTATTATGACATATAGAAGCATATTTTGATCAAATATACAAAACTAGCAAAACTTGTTAGTTAACCTTCTTTTGACTCGACAGTCGAATAAAAAGAGACGTTAAAATTGAAACACGCAATGACACCGGAAGCGATCCCACGACGGACGCGCCACCGGAAGCGGAAATAGAGACAACACCTTAGCCAGCGATCAGGCTCTATTGCATAGACTAGATAGAGGAAATCCAGAGGAATTGCGCTGCTTGAATGGGGATCACTAACGTAGGATGTGGTTAATAAAGATGACTTAAACCTGGGAGATATTTTTGATAAATAATTTAAAATCAATATATTTTTATGTATATATATAATAAATAATAAAGCATGCCCAAGTCCAAGTCAGTAAATCAGTCGCGTTTGTCAATCTGTTCGCTACAATCTCCGAAAATAAAGGACTAATTTTTAAAATAGCTACTACGAATGCTGACTAACTAAATAACACATTTAGGGGTTTAATCTAAATAGGCGTGGGGCTTTACAACATTTTATATTTATTGTAATTAATTAATGAATTACTAATTAACAGTTTAGGTATCTAATGTCACCCGGGATGGTGAGAGGATTCTAACGATACCATACCCATTTAAATCAGCTCAGGCGTTTAGAAGTTATGGTGGAATAAAGAATCGCAGATACACACATGAACCCTGAAAACATTACACTCCTTTTTTGGGCAGTTGTGTAAAAATAAACAAAGGCGGAATTACATATTAACAGTTACATCCTATCAAGTTCCAATCAGTAAAAAAGAAGAGAGAATCGATAGGACTCATCAGGTTTTTGCAGCTTATGAGTTACTAGCGACCCGCCCTCGCTTCGCTTACGTTTATGTGAGTTTTCTGTAACACCCATACATAAAATAGAGTTTATAATACATACAATCCTTCCTCTTGAATCACTCTATCTATGCATCAAAATCTGTTGCGTAGTTTTAAAGATCTAAGCATACATAGGGACAGACAAACAAACCGCGGGAAGCGACTTAGTTTTATACTATGTAGTGATGAGATAAGATACTGATTGGACATCAGACACTTTTCCGTGTTTTTTTTTTAATGTAACCTTAATATGTGACTTTTAATCGATACTGCCAGTGGCACGGAAAATGTTGGGGTAGCGCTATCTTGTTTGTCTTAATAGGCAGTTCGATAACAGTCATTACCTGTGATACAAAAGGCCGCATATGCAATTAAGGCCATCGCAAACTCAAACCTGTAGATGTATAGTTAAGGTTGTAAATGCTATGGGGATATACACTAGTTAAGGCTTGTTTTTGAGCAGGCATGTTTTATATAGCTACTAGTACTAGTGTATTGATTGTTTTTACGTTATCAATATATTGGACAGTGACATGTTTACCTTAATAATGATAATAACTTATTCTGAACATACATTAACCTAAACCGAAAGTATACTTTTTACCTGACAAGGGTAAATATTTATGTGGTACGCACTAGTATTTTATTCCTTTGAATGTTTTTTATGTGTTTCAGTAATTTATGTATATAGGCATGTAGATCGCCCGTCTGTGTGTATATCTGTCTGTCAGTCAAAACCCTTTAACCTTGGTATTGAAACTGTTTAAAGAGCGGTAGTATGTTGGGGCTTCTTAAAGATAACAAGCAGTGGTCGGACATTATTGGCTGTCTAATATGTCATACTAAATTAACATAGGTGCGAAACCCTCGGTGCTCGGTTCGGATTTGCACTTGACCAGTGCTTTTATGAGAGTGATACCCTTCTTGCAATTTTTTTTTTATTGAGCCGCCGTAAATGAATTTCAACTTATTATTGGACCACATTGAGCTTTATGAACAAAAAGATCGTACGGTTTAATATCCTTTCACTTTCTCCCGTAGTTACATTCTTTAAGGTCCCCTACAGTCTGACAAAAACCAGCCAATAATGTCGATAATGTTTGAACCTTGTATCATTTAGTTTAAAGTTTACTATAACACGACAATAAATCTTTAACATTTTCTTTGAGGTACACAGATAGATCAAGTCATCTATTGAGAGGAAATACAGCTTAATTACATTCAAACTACTAAGCTTAGTGATATTTGCCGATTTCGACATCTTTGATTTATTGTTAAGAAAATTGGATAGTTCCAAGAAGACGAAGCTTCGGAGAGAAATATAAGACAAGGATAATATATTTTTTCGCTTCCGTGTCCGAAAATTGGTATATTTAAAACATTTGTTGCTTAATCAAGTGCCTAGCAACACGATTCAGGGCCATTGATTTTATTTATTCTATTTTATTAAAACCCTCTTCAATCTAACTAGGTCACTGAACAATTAATTCTTAAATCTATCATCCAAATCACTTAACTGTTTCGACAAAAACCGTACTTCAATAAAAAAACTACACCGATTGTAAAATCTGAAGGTACTGTCGTATATAGTTAGCACTGTGCTAGGCTACTGTGTCAGACCGCGGAGCAAAGTGTTCCGGTGGCGCGGGCACGACCGCTCGCGTCTTGCGCCCGCCGGCGACTGGGCGGGCGCCGGGCGGCCCCCGGCCGTGTGCCGGCCGGGACGGGGCCGGCCCGTCTGAACGAGCACTAATTGACCATCTATTCCTTAGGGACCTTGCTTAATAGAGCTGAGAAATCTGCTTGGATGAGTTCTCATTTAGTACCGTTATGGATATACAGTTCAGGATGTTCTCAAATTACTAGCTTAAGCCCGCGACTCTGTCCGCTTAGAAGTAGTTTATCGCTGCTCCCTCGGGAAGTGTTGAATTTTCCGGGACAATGACTATCCTATGGCCTATTTATTGTGAGAATGTGACGCACTCGCAGGAGTAAGAATGAAAATCCTCGGTTGTGGCTACCCAGAACCGAACGATTTCAAGGCTCTGCCATTGCACTCCACTATCCGCTATTTGGAAAGGGTGGAGGCTGCATTGGATTAACAGCTAAAAGAGGGGTAATTAGACAATGGATCCCATAGGGTCGAAGTGTATCCGTAAGGACCCCATCAAGAAGATAAGATAAGATCCTATGGCCTATTCCAGGACCTAACCTATAAGTATGTGTGCTAAGTTTCAACCCGATCCGTTCAGTGGTTGAAGCGTGATTGAGTAACAAACATACAAACATTGAAATTCCCTTGCAATACACACGTAGACCTCTTAGTAACCCCTTCTTTCAGAGCTAATATCTCTTAAAAGGCCTAACCGGGTTTCATGAAACCTATCTAAGAACCCCTATGAAACTAGCTTTCTTTAAAAAAAAACCGAGTCCAAATCGATCCATTTGGGAGCTACGATGCTACAGACAGACATACAGATACACAGGTTAAACTCATAATCATAACAACCTTCATTTTTGTCGGGGGGTATAAAACCCTCGTTACCATAATTATTTACGATTAAATTTACTTGTACGGTTTCCAATGAAATTTGATTTCATACTAATTGGATTACAGCGTGATGTAACGCACATAAATTAACATATTGTTGGTATTCCGTATACCTAAAATTGTAACTACTCTTGTAATATTTTATTAAAATAAAACATTATTGAATTCGTGATAGAGTTTAAATTGTTGGCCTTCTATACATATATGTAATTAATATACATATTTAGTGAATACATAAGAGCTGACAGTTCACTAAAAGTTAAATACTAACCTCACATTTTGCTTATTCAGGACTTGATACTATAACATTAACTAGGTTGACTATTCCCTGTGCTGGCGTTTACAACCCCTGGAATTACAAGGGAAATAAGCATATCTACCCATGTTTAGGACGGACCAGGATGTTAAACTAATATTATCTCGTGTCCCTCAAACGAGGCCTTTTCCCCTTTCGATCCCTTTAGGCTAGGGGCTCGTTCATGCAAATTTTGCGACGGTGGCACACGGGCAACATTTATCAGTAACTTTTAGCTGGCAATAATAGCTATCTTACTCGTAGGTATTATACGGCTGCCCGAAAAACGAGTGTAATGTTTTTAGGGTGTATGTATGTACTTGCGATTCTTTATTCCACCGTAACTTCTAAATGCGTAAGCCGATTTAAATGTGTGTGGTATCGTAGAATCCTTACACCACCCCGGATGACAAAAGCTGTAATTTATAAATTATTTAAACAATTATTGTTAAAAAAATTGGCTTCTAAGTACGGACATACCACGAACAACCGGAATTATAGCCTTTGTTGTATGTAATTGTTAACATTATGATTATGATTATTCTATTTCCATTTTTTGTAATTAAGTACATAAAAACCCTTAAAGATAAGAACTTGATATTTGACATGCCTACTTACATACATGCTGTTATTTATGTACCTACAGTCTGTGAGCACTTAGACGATGCTTTGGTTTTGTCTGACTCGCTCTTAATAAGATCGTACGAGAGCGAGTGAGAGACAAGTACAAAGCCGAAGTACCTTCTAAGAACTATCGTACTGTATTAACGTGTACTCTTTATTATACAAGAATAAAAAAATACAAAACACAGCCAATATACTAAAAAAAAAACTAGTTTAAAGGCGAACTTATCCCTTTATGACACATTAGACCTCGTTGAGAAGAATCGGAAGAAATGAGGAGAAAACAGATAATAAACGTAAAAAACCACATAATGATTTTTTTATTTATTTATTTAGTTTATCTAAAAACCTTACGAAAAACACGACGATTTTTCGAAAAACATTTATCTTCGAAAATTCGGCGTTGCTCCAGAAACGAAAGCCCAAAGAAAACCCATCGATATAATCTTTTCCCGTTGTATCGCCAAAGACCCGCTATATAGTCCGTCGTCATGACGACTTATATCCACTTTCATCGAAAGTGTCTTTTTATTTCCCGGCAACTATCAGTGTTCAATATTATAATAATTTAACTTGGGGCCTCTGTTTCACAATCGACGAGTAAATTTATCTACCATTTCAAGTTGACTCTTTGTCAATTTTCAAGCGTAAGAATGAGAAAGGGGTAAGTTTATCTATCAAATATGCTTTGCTTGTCGATTGTCAAACAGGTGGTTAAACAAGTCTATCAAAAAAAAATGTTTAAAAGGTGAATTATCGTCAACATACATGTTAAATTGCCCTTTAAGTCCGCCATTCAGGCACGTTTTGTAGAGTCTATGTTACGGGTTTAATGAAATAATATTACATAGCATTACAGATGAACAAGTGAAGGTTATGATTGGAACTAATTATGTACCTATTGCCGCACATTGTTTTAGTGTCTTTACTGAAATACTAACCTAACCTTATCTTACACAAAACACAACTACTTTATTTCAAAAACCGACAGTTTCAACATAAATCTGAGTCAGTTACAATAAACGATTTTAGAATATATTATGGCAAGCGCATCGCTTTCAAATAAACTCAGAAGCGAACAGATTTATGGTTTCAAGAACAGTACTAAACGGTTGAATTGAGTAAAGTAACAATGGGAATTCGATAAAACTGCATTTTCAAACACGATAACCGTTTCTGACTGTTAAAAATGTACCTACTTTAAGGATCCTTATCGATCTGTCGCCGATATCCCCTGTAAAGGAAACTTTGCATAACCCTGCAATAACTAAATTCCGTAACGTAGGGGTGGCACCAGCGTTGGAAACTTCTAGCTGACAGGCACCAGTAATAGCCACTTAACTATTAATTCAAATTTCATGCAGTCATAAATTGATTGTTTCAAAACAAATGAATAATCCTTATCTTCTGTAAAATAAGAATCAATTGTCCATCGTTGGTTCTTGTCCATTACTGGTTCCGTCACCCTATATTAGATTAGCAATTTTTGAGTGGTCCCACTTGCAGCGTTCATCGTGGACTATAACAGTATATCGCGGAAAGTTGCGATTGCAATAAAGAGCACTCGGCCGGAATGCGCCGCGGAGTAACGACTAACGAGCCCTGCGGGGTGTGGTGTCACTGGCGGCGATCAGCGTCGGTGATGAAGGATCGACCACACCGAAGCCGTGCTTTACACCAACCGGTGTGGCTACGACACGACCAAAAAAAACGCCGAGTTCATGGTTCAGCGTATTTTAAACTTGTCTAGAGTCGATCCTTAATACCGCCAAAAGTCACGATCGCAAAGTTGTTTCAAAACACGACGGCATGCCCCGCCAATCAAATTCCAGTTAAAATGAAGCACTGGGACGGGACGTCATAGATTTAAAACACTATAAAGAGCCCTTTGGGGTGTGGTGCTACTCGCGGCGATTAGTTGGTGAAGTAAGCAACTGCCATAAAGAGCAGCCAGCCGGAACGCGCAGAGTAATGGCCGGTGAGTCGCTGTGAGGCATCACTTTCAACTATTACCAAGTTAATACGAAGAATACCAGTTTCTCCGAATGTAATTCAACCTTAAGCAAAACTATTAACAGATTTGTTATCAATAAAAAAAATATTACAGATATTGCTTCTAAAATTAAGTGACTTTGGTAACACACTATAGTCAATAACGCAACACAAGACCTCTCTTATACCTTACTATTGCTTTTATAAACCGTTATTAATGAGAAAAAATTGAGAAATTGATCTAAAAATATACTACTTACTACTTGAAATACAAAAATAGCGCGCATCTAAAAGTACTAAGTTTACGCACCACTCCGCCCTCTGCGTATTTGCACCTTTTAAAGCATAAAATCGCTACAGCTTATAACATAGCTCATACCCACTAGCCTAAACTACCCCCGCTGCAGTCGCCGCGGGCGCCGTGCCAGCAGCCCGGCGCCGCCGGTGCCAAGTCCCGCGTTCGACTCCGGCGCTTGATGCACGGCGTAATTGGACAACACTGACGGCCCGACAATTTGTTGAGCGTCGTTGAAAATAATGTCGCTGACTCATTAAGGTACAGTCTGTTGAACGTGTGTGACGTGGATAAATACGGTACCTAGATAAGAGGAATGGCTTTATAAAAGTTAATAGCTGTTACAAATAAGTAGAAAGAATTCCATAACTAGTGATGTAGAAATAGCTTTATTAGTTGTACATAAGTAAGCAGGTTGGCACTTTTAAAGTAAACATGGTTTGGTCAAATGTATAATCTCCCAAAGGGCATTGGCAAGGGTAGAGTATGATGTAAGTACGAGTATGTGTATTTTGAGATCCTCTAAAAAACTATGTAAAAATCATCCACGGCCGGCGAAAAAAAATATTACAATATTCTTCAAACAAAATTACCCAATACCCTTTGCCGTGGATGATTTTTACATAGTTATTTAGAGGACCTCGAAATACACATACTCGTAGATTATATAATTTATGGCGTTTAATAATATCGGAGCCGAGATATTTAAGATTAAAGTGTTCAGTTTTTGGAACTAAAAGTACGCCCAGGTAAGAATATTAAATATCTCGGCTCCGATGCACTTAAGAGTATTACATTACGTAACAAAACATGTTTATTTTCAATTATTCTATCACAATTTATCACTTTGACTTTTACAAATGACAACACTTTTACCCAAATCCCTTTTCATTTCCCAATAATTTGTTTCCCGTCGCTGTTGATTTATTTTTTATGTAGTCACAAGTGTAAATAAAACATAAATAATACGAAATGCTTTTAGGAAATGACAATTAAAAAATATATATATATTTGACTAAAAACATTTTGCCCAAACGGCAGAATCCCCGTTTTGGACCGCCGATAAGTTTCCACAAACTAATACCACAAGTGAACTAACTTCCCTTTAATGTTGTTTCGCTCCAGTGACTGAGGAGGGTAGTAGGGACCCTTAGGATGACAAACCGTATAATGCCTTTTAGCGAGAAGCATCCTTTTGTGGCGGTAATCTGTCCCGTCTTGTAAACCTGCCAAAGCGGTTTAGATTTGTCTAGGCCTAATGTTATTGGAGCGGGGGTTTTACCATCGCCCAAGTCTCTAACCGAATTACAAAAATTGCTTTCTGAAGGAACCTTAGGAAACTACTAAATAAATTCTTAAACGAGTAAGCTTTGGTATTTCTCACATGTTTTCCAAGAAATTTTGCTCAAGGATTTTCTACGACTAGAGAACTCTTTGAGAAAACTTCTTTGGTGTAGGATAACAGTATTATTTCGGAGAAAAAAAAATACATTTTCGTTTATATTATTATAGACATAGTTGACGTGTTTTGACGTTGATGTGACGTTGCCATTAAACGAATAAAACTTAAAATTTTAACATGGTATGTATGACCGACTAACAAACCGAAAACAGACGAGTAAAACACGTCCCACAAGTCAAGCAATTAAACCAAATTAACTCACTTTCAAGCCGCTACATTTAATTTTAACATACTAACGCGCTTATAGAAATGTGAATAGCCCCTAGCAAGTCCCCAAACAGGATGTAATACACTACACCCTGGCATTACACACAGACCTGTCTCAACTTCTGTAGACGTCGGCGCCAACAGTTGCGAGTAAGTTCGAATTCGGGAGATAACGGGCGTCACGGTTACTGTCGGACATTGTTATTCAAGTTACACTTAGCGAGCCGTGCGTTAATACTAAGCTAAGCAAAAACGCAGTAACTAAGATAAACCTCCTGTAATAATATCAACCTTATTATTAGCGGCATAGAATTGAATCTGCTTTGGTGATTGAATTTAAGATACTGCTTATTGGAGAATACTTGGAGGCCAAAAGTCCTTCAAAGATATAAGTCAATATTGTGGCATGAGTTTTGAAATAGCGTAAGAATTTACGCATCCAAATAAAGATGGGTCATTTTGGCACTGAGACGAAAATTCAGAAGTAAAATAGTGGATACTCGTTGATACATACACAACAATAGTATGAATTAAACACACACGCAATGCTGTGTTATATTATAACTGTTGAGAGCGTCGAATAAGATATTTCTATTCTATTAGATATATTTGTAATTGGCTTGTCTAAAACGACAGGTTTTAGCATTAAATAAAGTACTATTACGTAAACTACGTACCACGAAATGAGAATAACGTTTAGGTGGCATTTTTGTAAAGGTATAAAGAAATTAAACGTCAAAAATATTCTCTCAGTTCAAAGTAGACGTAAGTAAAGAAGATATCATACTAAAATACATATTAAAACCAAGCCTAGTGCTATTAATCCTAACCACAAAACACTAAAGCCCATTCTGCCAACATTACATCGTGCTGCCGCGAAGCTAAATCGAGTTACCAGCGTGCCCTAATTGGACCCAATAACTTAACAACGAACTAACTTTATTACGAACATGTTACAGCTAAATTTACATATTGCAATTTGGAAGCATGCGAACGTAAGGATAATGTATTAAAGGATTACTATCCAGAAACTTTTGACGTAGAGACCTCGTCGTGTTGTAATCATAGTTTTTTTTTTAATTCAGGGTTTATTACATTTGTAATGATTTTATTTTTGGTAGTTTCAACAATTTATTATTTATTACTTTATTGCCTTATGTAACTTACTTTACAATGTAACTTAGTTTTAAGTACTATTATGTTCTTATGATTGAAAAAATGACCTTCTGCTGGAGTTTCTTGCGGCGCTTCTTCTCCGCAATGATGGTCTTTTCCGAAGCGCTAGTAGACTCACCCTATATTACCGACGTGTAAAAGAACCCTCATGAGGCCTATTTACTGAATAAATATTTAGAATTTAGAATTTGAATTTTGAAACAGATTGAGTTACGAGAGCACAATAAATACAATAGTTATACGACAGAGCTTAGGATCTAACTGTTTCCAAGGCAAACTAGAATGAGCCTCTATTCTACGGGGCAAAACAATATCGCTTTTAGGATGGTATTGTTGATGACAATACTCGCCTTCCTGACCCTGGGCTGGCTGCGTATTGCCTCTGGTGGTATCTGATGATGAATGTGCTCCCCGGAATCTGGCGCGGGTTCGAATCGGACAGACTCCCAGGGTGGTTGATGATGATTGTTGACGTAAAATATGAACAACTGTTGACTTGAACTGATTTAATCACAGTACGAACTTATCACGTTATACAGTAATATTATAGTGAATATGCGTCCGCACGCTCGTGAGTTGACAGCAAGAGAGTGAGCGGAAGTCATAGTAACCTAAAAGCAATGACAGTTTTGTCTATGCCTAATTAGATTCCTAATTTATGAATGTAAAGGCGGCACCACACATGATCGATTACAAACAGATAAAAGACATAGTAATTTCCGTGAACAATTGTGTTAAAATTAAATTAAATATCAGGGGACAATGTGACACCAATCGAACTAGCCCCAAACTAAGCTCTACGCTTGTACTATGGGTACAGGTCGATTCACAAGAGTTGGCACGAATGGATTGAACAAAAGTAATGTCACCTATCATCGTGTGAGTGCCGTCCTTTGAACCGATGTTCGAATTTCAAACCGAAAACCTGTTACTATTTTACACACTAGTATACTTTCATTCACTCATTCAATCCATTCGTGCCAGCTCTTGTGAATCGACCTGTAGTAGACAACGATATAAATACTTATATAGAGAAATAAAAAAAAAAAACAGAAAACAACCAAGACTCGGAAACAAATACTTGCCCATAACGGGAATCGAACCTGGGACCGCTAGCTTCGTAGGCAGCGTCACTACCAACTCGGCCTACTACTGAGTACTACCAAGCAAACTGCTACTACTGGGACTACTGTCAAGCAAATAAGATATATCATATCGTTGTCGATACGATAACATGTCGAATGCAGTATTGTTTTGCAGCGTAGAATAGAGTCCCTGACCACCTGGGTAGTGATTCTGTAAACAACGCCGGTCGTGCGGACTGTCGAGTGAAACCAAGCGGCGAGATTAATTAGTCCCGTCAGTGCGAACAAAACACATTGTAGCGCTTGCATTTTCAATTTAGCAGCACGATGGGTCGAACGTATAAGGCTGCTTAATTGAAAATGCACGCGCTACAATGTGTTTTGTTCGCACTGACGGGACTACTTAATCTCGCCGCTTGGTTTCACTCGACAGTCCGCACGACCGGCGTTGTTTACAGAATCACTACCCTGGTTACACGTAAGTGAGATCTGAGGCCCAAAGACGTTACACGATGTTTTATGTTGATTTTTGGAAGAGCGAGGCGTCCCAACACAGACTTTTTAAGTCTAAAGGGAGGCCTCAGCAACTGTAATTTTATAAACTGGCTAAGTGATAATGATAATAAAAAAAAATCTCATGACTGCGATCCTCAGACTCTAAATGCGTTGCAAACCCTCAGGACGAATTTAGATTGTTTTAATATAATGGATCACTTTATTTCTACGTAGAAAGATTTTCAATAGCGTTTCGAAGGTGACTAACTAACATGTTTTAAGGAGCAAAATAAACCTTACTCATTAAGTCAGTAAGAAGCATATTCAACCAAAAATGAAAATTCAAAACGTCGCTGTTCACTGACGAACACCAAATATGTATTAAAAAAAAATTAATATATACAATCAACATAATTGACGAGCGCATTACCACCAAAGACCGTCGCAGTGACAGCTCACATCGCTCAAGCTTGACTGACCACGTTGATACTCTACCTCAGTGATTCCCAAAGTGGTCCAGGTGGACCCCCAGGGGTCCACGGGAGACTCGCAGGGGGTCTACGTTGGGGGTGACAAAAAATGGGGGTCCACAATCATAAGTGGGAGTGCATGAAAATTAATTTGGGTTCGATAGTGAAGAACTTAAATGTTAGCTTGATTTATCCTATCAATATAGATAGACAGATAATATTTTAAGAAGTTCAGCGACTGTTACTTGTAAAAAATTCCATATTCAGTACAACACGTAGTCGAATTTATTATTACATAATTAGCCCTATCAAGCAATCATATCTAACTTTTTTTTCGAAAACTGTTAATTCGTCTTTGAAACTCAGCAACAACGCAAGTTTCCATAGATAGATCTAAGCTTCACTTATTTTTTTCGAGATTTATAAATTGGTTGTAATGTAGCTGCAGGGGGTCCACCGGATCCAGCAAAGTTTTGAAAGTGGCCTATAAAACAAAAGAGTTTGGGAACCTCTGCTCTACCTCATGGCGACAGGATTCTACGGTGGTACTATCAGCCCAATGGAACCCTGACCCACCACAGAACGGTGTCACAGTGACATTATAAAACAATTTGTTTGACACTTCTTATGACTTGAATCATAACGTCTCTGTGACACAGTTCTATGGTGGGTCAAGGTTCCAATGGTCTGATAGTACACACATCTTGATGATACAATATCTATGTTAGCAAGACTCATTCCATCTGGTTAGTAAATAGCATTCCTTATCACACCGCACAATCGCCGACAATCACGGGGTATCATATACGATGACGTCACTCGCTACACACAAACGCGATCGTTACGTGAACTCTCTGTAATTACTGTGAATACGGCATGATTACTGCATAAGGAAGTATTTGATGCTACGTATAAGTATTCTTTGATGTTGGCTATAATGAAGGATAATGGGTTGCTTTATAGGGGATCGAAATATTAGTAGCAATGAGGGACTTGACAATTTAATTTACTTTGTTAAAGAAAGGTTTTTGGCTTCAGGTGAAATACATCCAACCAAATTAAATAATTAACGATTCTGAAAGCTGAATTGTGGTAACTACGCAACGTTACTACATATAGAAACATGAATATATTAAAGTCGTAATTTCAGTCTGTCTGCAGGTACATTCGTTAAGTACTTTTAGAAAACGCTATTTCGATGGTTGGTATGATTTTCTGGCGTTGTTACCATCATCAGTGAGAAAAGGTTTCCGGTAGGTTTAAGTGTCTAATACATACATAAATATTCTACAAGACCCTATAAAAATAATACCTTTACTTGCGATGGAAAAATATGAAAACATCTAAAATATACTGAGAGTTGACATCTCGAGACGCTCAAATATAATAAGGAAGCTGTCGGACACCCGATCCTCGAATGTCATCGCAATGTCACGCCGGCAATGAACTGTCTCTTAACTGTCAACTTTGACTGTTGTCCCACGGGCTAGCGTTGCGGGAACACGACCAGACACCATCCATAACTTCACTAGCTGTCCATGCCCAGCGCCGCCCGGGTGTAATATTTTTTCGTAAAACATAGTCGTGATAATTACGAACACAACGAAAAAAACAATACAGTGGAACCTAACCTCCTCCTTTTTTGAAGTCGATTAAAAAATATATTAAATTCTGTCGAGTCGATTTCGAGTTATGGAGTGACCAAGGGAAACAGGGATTCATTTTTATTTATATAGTTCGTGTTCAAAAACATCTGACACGATCTCATGCTCATTCTAAAAGTCATCTTATCGAAGTAACAAGCGAATTCAGTATTTTAATTACTCCTAGAGCTTTGAATAAAATTGCTCATTAAAGTTATTTTTTGCCGCGAGTCTTTAATAATATTTCCGTGGGTTAAAAAGTTATCGTGGACAGAGTAAGATATCTAGAGAGGGAGGGAAGGCTTTGGAGCAGTGAGACACAATAATACCCTAACGTATCAATATTATTTTTTACATAAGTATCGTAAAGAAACCAGGATGCGTAAATTTTACAAACTTCAACTCTTTTAACCCAATTTTAACTTTTTTTCAATTTAAGATCAAAGGTGAAAGGTAAGGAGTTCCCTACGGGTGTATTTCCCTTTAAACAACTAAGAACGAAACGAATTCCGAGAAAAAGCGAGTTAATAATGAAATAAGCACTTTGAAACATGTTTTTTACTGAAAAATTAAATGGCTTCATCGTAATATTTTTCCTGAGCCACTTTCCACTTTATTACCTTTCAACGAATTAGAAGGTGTTACATTATTTCGTTTGTTAGTCGTATACCTCTAAATCAAAAATTCCTTGTAGCTTTTCACCTATTCGCGTTTCGCCGCGATAGCGTATTTTGTTGTAGCGTGTAATATCGGTGGTATATTTTGTTACTCGCATATATTTTTAATAGATTTTTACAACAGTAGCAAATTTTGATGTAGCATGTATTATCAATAGCCTATTTAGTTAGCCGCAAAAAAATTTAGTCGCCTTTTACCTGGGTCGCATATTGTTGTAGTGTATTGTATTAATCGTAAAAAAATTGGCTATATCACTGTTATGTAATAAAAATACGGTCGCTTATTGACTGATTTGAAGAATTTGTGGTTTGCAAACTAGCTATAGTGCTTCAAGGAAATATCGCGATATGTAATAACGCATTACAAACAAATATCTATCGAGGTGAAAAGCGACTACAGTGAAGAAAGGCAGGAAAGTAAATATACTATGGATTTTATATACCATTGTAATTTGCGACCAGAAATCATACTACAAGAAAAAAAATCTGTTCAGAAATTTTGAGATCGCGGCGAAACGCGAATAGGTGAAAAGCTACAAGGAATTTTTGATTTCGAGGTATACGACTAACAAACGCATTATTTTTGTGCTTTCTTTGTAAAATAAAATAAAATTTAACGTTTCTATTAGATAACGAAAGTCCCACAAATATCATTTAAGCTTTTATTTTCTACAAAGTATATTATTACATAATCATTCTGACATAAATAAATACCAACTACCAAACGATTGTTGCCAACAACTTTTCCATAATAATATCATTTTCCTTGTTCATAGTTTGACAATTCACGCAAATATTTTATACGGAGCCAAGAAACCAAAAAGTATTAATATCAAAATGTGAAAAACAGGCCCAAGATCTCATGTGCCACTGCCAAACGAAGTGATATCTGAAAAGGCACTATAGAGTGCTGAGAGTAACACCAATTTAGTGCCGCTACATGAATATTGACTTGACAGTTTTATTAGAAACCATAACAGATTGATATTGTAAGATATTGCATAGAAACCTGCCAAGTTACTTAGGAGTCAAAACACATTTAATGGCAACAAATTGGCACCTTTTTAGCTCTCACTACTTTTGGTGGGACACATGAGAAGTCGGTATATTTTTTACTTTTGGTAACAGATTACATGATATTGTAAGATATTGCATAGAAACGTGCCAAGTTAGGAGTCAAAGTGCATTTAGTCGCACATTGGCGCCTCCCCAACCCCGTGTGGTTGCCGGGTTAGAATAGTGCCACTCCATGTTTTCCCGTGGATGTCGTAAGAGGCGACTTAGGGAATAAAGCCTTGTAGTACTGTTAGGCGATGGGCTTGCAACCTGTCACTAATACGCTGGAAAACTCTAGCTTAGTTGTGCAAAATGTGGTCACAGAATTATCAACAAATTTTTAGATTTGTATGTACCTATGTAGATTGGCGAATGTATAGTTGTCACTACTTTTGGTAGCGCATGAGAAGTTAGCATATTTTTTACATTTACACTTTTGGTGAGATATATTTTACACGTAGCCAAGAAACTTATTCGGACATAACTCACGACTGGGGGCAATAACAGCGGTCCATCTCGGCTAGTTGTTTGCTGCGCTCGAGTTCTGCTCGTTTTCATATTTACGACCAAACTTGTGATTCAGCTTGCACTTGAGAAAGTATTATCATCCCCACTGCTTTATACAATCGACACAACGGTCCCGCGGTGGTGCTTGAGAAAGATTTAACGTTAGTTGCAACTTGCAATTGTTGAAGAACTTCAAAAGAAGAACCATATTTTATCCGACTGCACAAAAACGAGGTTAATGTTTTTCGTATGTATCTATTTTTCTTTGTGACCTGTACGCTAGACGCCTTGACTGTTTTTAAAGTGCGGGTATAATAGTTCACCCAAAGAGTGTCTATAATAGAACCTCTTAAGTCGGAATGCTGCAGTAGTCGGGTTTTCAACGCTTTGTTTTAATAGAGGTTTGTTGATGTCGTTGGATTTGAGAAAAATTGGTGCGTGCGTCCATTTTGTTGTGTATCATCGTTGGGTTTTCACTCATGATCAGTACACAGAAAACAGTTAGTTCAGAGACCGTATGAACTATACATATACCTAATCATGCCAAGTTCTAGTCATTGAAACAGATATAACTAATGGAGTCTTTGTTCCTTTCAAAAACTGCAAACTTTGCAAGTATTGATAACTCATAATTAGAATTAAGCTTGCGGTAGTATCAAAGTAAAAGCTTAATATAATATTCGAACTAACCTGAAAAACTGTTTCGTTTCATTAAAAATGTTACCCTAAGTAAAATGAACGTTGAGGTTAATATTTTGATGTAAATAAAGCAAAATGGCTGGAGCAAGAAACTTCTCAGCATTGTTAAAAGTTCGAAGCCTGTTCGCGGTACTCTGCGGCCTGTTCTAACCGCAGAGGCGCGGAAAATTATTTTACTTGGACGAATATTCAAAAAGTATTTTGTTATTTTTTTTACAAATGTAAGGTTAATCAGCCTTAAACTAAAAATAATGCCTATGGGAACAACACAACGAGGTCTGTACGACAAAAGCCGTAATGAGATAAATGAAATAAAATGAGAGACGTATGTAACTTTATATCATAGTAACAAATACATAGATACGTATACAGAACCTTTATTTCAGGTAACAAAAGCCATGTATACAAATATCTACCTAGCAGCCCAGTAAGTTAAATAGCTGTGACCCTCTCGGCTTGTCAGTCTGACAATTGGTCTGTGGGAGGCTTTAGATTTGAACTTAGCTTCCTCGGGAACACCTTAAAATTCAGATTTTTTTTTCTATGAGAATTAGGATTTTTGATGAATTTGAAATGATTACTAAGTATTATAATATGCTACGCTGGTTTGCCATACAAAACTGTCAAACTAGTGAAATCAAGCTAAAAGGAACAAAAGTATCCATCTACTTATGGGGTTGACTGTACAATGATTAAATTTTTCACGCGTTGAAAACAAAGCCTTAATTTCAGTGATTAAAACCTTAATTACCGTGGCGCGCCCCGTCAAATTAAGGCTCGCTGCACACCGAGCTAAGGGCAGCGGCACACTGGCTTAGCAATTAGAGCGCAATCTCTACAATTGGTCCTTAACGAGCTCCACGGCAACTGGGGATTAAAGCCTTCTGGATTTTACTTGGTAATAAGTAATAAACCGTTCCTTATTACACGGGAGTACGATTTTATGTAAAAATCGTTTTCGGCCAAACGATTTTATGCGTAAAGATATCTACATAGAAGGTACTTCTGTACTTTAATTTGGATGGTCCGTAGCTCGGTTTGATGGAAATCGGTTGAGCCTTTTGTTGAGTTACTAGCTCTGGAATTGGTGGTCAGAATTTCAGTGGTTTTCATCTAAAGCCGTCAATAGAACTTGCAAAAGATGTAAACTAACCAAACTAACCAATTCACCATGATTACTCGATAATCACGTACAGTCAAGGGCAAAAATATGTATACACTTTAGTACCTTGTCTATTTTCGTCATATTTGAACTGCCATTATATGAACTGTCACAGTGGTTAAAGTGACAAGGTACTAAAGTGTATACATATTTTTGCCCTTGACTGTACTTTTAAAGATCTAGTGAGGTCTTTTCAATGATTTATACACATTATAATTTATTTATTTTTATTATTATTGATCATTATTTTTATATTTAATTTACGGTGAAACAACTATTCACTATATGTTATTTTTAATAAAAACACGCTTGGTGAATATTTGAGGTTATGTGTTAAACAGTACTAATTTGTTGACATCGTTAACAAGTTCTATTGACAGACTTTATTCAATAATTGAAAAAAAAATTTTTTATTCAGAATAAACTTAACTTAAGGCAATTATTATAGCAATTATTTCACTTTCATTATCAATGCATACCGATACACACGGGTAACTAAACCCAACCCTCTTATTTTGTCGCGAGTTAATAAGTGCCAATTATCTTAAAATATTGACGTAAAATAAGAAAAAACACTTGCATGTCTCATTGTTTACGATTGTCTCCACCTGAACATTATCACGCCATTACTGGCTCCGTTGGACAACATAATTCTAGTAAGTGCCAACAAAAAGCACCTTATACCAGGGTAATAAAGCGCATAATGTCGACTGAATGCACGTGAACAAGTGGCACGTCCGGAAGAAAATGGGGGGCAATTACAGAAACGGTTGGAGGGGTAAGAATGGTAAGATAGCAGATTTAGAAACTGACGGTTTTGCATCGAGAGCGCCGTATTACCAGAATAAAGTATTTTTTTATGTAAATAGTTTTGTACATTAAGATATGATGCATTTTATTTTAAACATAAAATTAATACCTAGTCTTAAACTTATGTCTGTTTTCGTAAATAGCTAACGTTATCTTTAAACATCTTATCGCGGTACCCAGGCAACGCCTGAATTTTTCGTTATGGCTAGGGCCCCTGTAGCTGTTGTCTGGTAGAAAAGGACTCTCGACATTGACTTATTGTAGTCAGCGTTCCAAATTTTTTTTTCTTTGTGTTGTTTATACTTACGAGACGTCACGGTCGCGGCCCGGGAATATTAAATTCGTCCTTACCTGTAACAAAAAAGTAATAATTAAATGTTGATACCAGATAGCGAACGAGATGAAATTTTTCCTTGTAAATAATCTTACGAAATACAATCTCGCGCGGCGTTATGATGAGTTCTTCGGTAATTTCAATTTTAGCGTCAACGTTCAAAAATATTGACAGTGAATACATTTTATTGCAAAAATATACTTATTTTAGTTTTTTTTTTATGTCATAGAGAAGACAAACGAGCACACAGGCCACCTGATGGTAAGTGGAAACTGTGACCCATAGACATTCGCATTCACAGGACTGCGATGCAATCCTACGACTGCAAATGCGTTGCCAACCCTGAGCACTAAGATGGAATGCCCCTATGCTAGTCATTTCACCGGCTGTCTTATCCCCAAACCGGAACACAATAATGCGAACACTGCTGTTTGGCGGTAGGTTAATGGATAAGATTTTGACGTTTGCATTCGCCATATATTAAGGGTTGACATTTCGTTAAGTATCAAACAAGACAACATAGGGCTCAAGTTTCATCTCCTGATAACACAAATTTTCAGATAAAGACCAATTTGACAAATAAAAAGCGAGTGACAACTTTAACCGTCAGCTACGTTTATCTTGGAATTGGATAAATCTTCCCTAAACACCAAAGCTGGCTTCAAACGGAGAAGAAACAGATAGCGCTAGCAACGTTAAATTTCCAGAAGATTAGAATGCGTTGAATTTTACTAATTACCGGTTCAATTTACTGGTTAAAAAAGCCACTATCATAATCGTACATACACATACATACCTTCACGCCTTCATCCCAGAGTGGGGTAGCCAGAGCTACAGATTTACAACAACTCTAAAAATTTGTTAATAATTCTGTAACTACATTTTGCGCGGTTAGGCTCAGATGTTTACAAGTGTATTAGTGATAGGTTGCAAGCCCATCGCCTAATTTACTACAAGCCTTTATTCCCTTAGTCGCCTCTTACTGTGTGGTTGCCGGTTAAGAATAGTACCACTCTATGTCTTCCCGTGGAAGTCGTAAGAGGCGACTAAGGGAATAAAGGCTTGTAGGACTGTTAGGCGATGGGCTTGCAACCTGTCACTAATATACACTGGTAAACATCTTAGCCTCTTTGTGCAAAATGTGGTTACAGAATTAACAACAAGTTTTTAGAGTTGTAAGTAATTCTGTAGCTCTGCTTACCCCATTCTGGGATGAAGGTGTGAAGTTATGTATGTATGTCGCCTCTTACGACATCCTTGGGACCGGTGACCGACCCATCATCATCATTATCTAACAATCTAATCAACTTAGACGTGCACATATCAATGGCATTAGCAAGGGGATGTCCAAGCCGTCTACGTCACTGCGCTAATGCACTTTCAGCGCAAACAGCGGGCTAATGGCGGCGATTACAATGTCCGCGATAACTAATTTGCCCCGTAACACAATAGGTTGCAGAATGGACACGACTAAAGACTGTTTAATTTGCTCCACCTTTGACTTTTCATTTTATTAAAGCGCGTGTTTAATGTGACACACCATGTGACGCTATTTGTGTTTTTTTTTTATTGCATATGGAAGGCAACCGAGCACACAGGCCCCCTATTTCACCACCCTGATAATGACAGATGACAGGTGACATTTCAGTGTACATTGGGCAGCTAATATGACTCCCACTGATGTGAAAGCTTGTTAACTTTGCAATGTATAGCGAATTGTCACGTGTCACCTATCTGGTCAAATAAAAAAAACCGGGCAAGAGCATGTCGGACCATGCTCAGTGTAGGGTTCCGAAGCCGTAACGACAAACACAAAAAACTATCTCAAAAATCAACATGTATGAAACAATTTTCTATTTAAAGTTATTTGGCGCTGTCTTAGATGATTTTTAGTAGGTATAAACCCGTTAATCGCCTGTATCTCAGGAACTAATCATGTCTACTTAACCGTGATAGTTTTCCTTTAAAATTCGTTATATGCGCTTTCGTTGAAGATTTTTTTCAGATTTTTAGTACTTGTAGTTTTGGCTGTAGGGGGGGGGGGGACACTTGACTCTAACAAAAAATAGCGCTTTAAAGCTTAATATTTCATAAACGGATCCCTTAATCGAAAAATTGTTGTTATAAACCCGCAATATTTTTGAAAGACCTATCCAACGACACCCCACACTATGGGGTAGGCAAGAAAAAAAAAAGACATCTACACGTTACGTGTAGGGGAGGTGCATTAAAAAAAAATATTTTTCAAAATGTTATTTTACCACTTTGTTGGCGTGACTAATATGTACATTCATGCCAAATTACAGCTTTCTAGCACTATGAGTCTCTGAGCTAGACTGGGGACGGACGGACGGACGGACGGACGGACGGACATGGCGAAACTATAAGGGTTCCTAGTTTGACTACGGAACCCTAAAAAGTTACCATATCGTAGCAAAATAATTTGCGGTAACTATCGTTTATGCTCACTATTAACGTGTTTAATTTGGTATAGTTATCTAAGTTTGTCACCGTTATCTCGATAGCGATAACGAAAGAGTTGTTTTGACAGTAAAAACTCTACATAACCGAGCGCAGTTAGCAGAACGCGCAATTAAGAAAGGCTACCTCTGCTCGTTACCGGGGAACTTAAGAATGATAACCGCCCTGTTCCAGAGACTGCTAATGAGGCGCGTACTTAAAGCCCGAGGCACACCGCCAGCGGGACGGGGGCGGGGAGCGAGCGACAACAAAGAGGGACGTCACACACGACGCGCCACGAGCGTTTCCCGATTTAGGAGCTTGAGGGTTCACTATTGTTTTACAAATTGTATCATATTACATATTACAAAGGTTTAATTTCGCACTAAGGCGCTTTTTGCCGCAGTCAGGTCGTAAGTCTACCCTAACCTACACACACACAGTACAGTCGAACTCATAAATCGTTGTACATTGTAGTAAAGTGAGAGTATTTTGAATTTAGTACATCAATAGCTGCAATGTACAGCTACTTATGAGTTCGACCGTAAAAAAGGGATTTAGGGCGAGTGACAGGGAAGTACAACCCGATGATTCTTTTAACAACTATCTCACTGTATGTAATAAACTTTGCAAACATTTTTGGCCCACCCTTTATAACTTTTGTATGCAAACGTGATGGGGGCTCCATAATTTTACTTAGTCCAGGATCTAAAGATTGCCTGCAAACTCGTATACCTACATGCCACGTGAATTCAAATACAGACGATGTCAATTTTACGTGATCGATCAAAACATTTTTACCTACCCTAGATGCGTAGGAAGGAGTGCCAAGTAATTTGTTTTAAAAGAAATCGAGACGAGGATTTAAGAGCTTTGTGTGTGTGACTGTCACGCCTTGCCTAGCCGTCGCCTAGCTCGCTATGTGAAGAAGACTTTACCTTGTCGCTTTTACTCCATATTTAAATTACACATTACACAACTTCTTCAATATGTTAATATAATTTTGAGACGCCTGTAGATCCCAGTACAAGCTATTATTATTATTATAGGATTCTATAGACTAATTTTACTGCAGGAGTATACTATAGTGGGTGGAATTAGAGCTTCGTCTGTAAGATTAATGTTACGAGCTTGTTACACATACGAGCAATAAAAGTGGTAAAATGAGATGTCAGTAAAATTTGTCGTTTACGCAAACCTTACGTATTTTTGTCCTAATGGTTTTTTACATGAGTATTTACTAGCAACAATAGAAAATAGAAGAGCAACAATGACGGGACACCTGCAGTGACATGACCTATTCCTTAAAAACATCATAGAAGGAAAGATAGAGGAAAAGAAAGGCAGAGGAAGGCCAAGAAGGAATTACTTTGAGCAGATAAAAGAGAAGGTTAAGGTTGGGTCGTACCAGGAAGTCAAGCAGTTGGCAGAGGACCGGAGCGGATGGCGATTACTCCACCGACAAGAGCATGGCTCTTAAATAAAGAGAGAGAGAGGTCTTTTACAAAAGAATACATACATACATACATTAAACCACGCCTGTTCCCCAGAGGGGTAGGCAGAGACCACTTCTTTCCACTTGCTACGATCTTGACAAATTTCTTTCGCTTCTTCCACATTCATACATCGAGCCATGCACGCACGTCGGTTTCGGGTACTTAAGATTCGGCCCTTTTCTAGTATTTCTCCGATCTGATTCGAAAAAGTACGCCTAGGGCGGCGCCTTTCGACCCTTCCACTCACTTTCGATCTGTATATCTCTTTCGTCAATCTTCTTTCATCAATCCTTTCCAAATGACCGAACCATCGAAGCATGCCCTTTTCAATCGTAGTCACTACATCTTGTTTTATTCCGCATTTCTCTCTGACTTTTTCATTCCTTACTCTATCAATCAGTTTTACACCACACATACTACGCAAAGAGCGCATTTCAACTGCATTTACACGACTTACATGCTTGTCCGGTCACACCCAACATTCACTACAATACATCAGGGTAGGGGCCAGCACTCCATTGTGAAACGCACTGTCTGCTCACAAAGGAGTACAGGGCCCCATTAATTTGATTCCCCGCATTCACTCTCCTCTCGATATACTTCTATAAAAGAATAAAACAGCTATAAAAAAAAATTTAATCAAAAAACAATTAATGACTGTTTTTCAGAGAGCCGCATTAGCTGTATACGGGTGCTTAGTTACACCCAGGCTAACCACATTGAAGGACATGCTCTTAACCTTCTGTATTAGTTATGATGAAACTGTGAAAACCGCAACTAAAACCATTTAGTTACGCAGAGACCGGTAAACGCAACGGGAGGCTCAATTTTGTTTAAATTAGTAGACAAAGAGTGTTTTTATTTTAATTTTTTAAAGCAACATAGTTTTATAAGTGTTACGAAAATACTCGATGCGCGATGATATACATATACTGACTACCCTATGTCCTTTCTCGGGGTTCTCATCTTTATACCAAATTTCATCAAAATCAGTTCAGCAGTTTCGCGGTTACAACGTTACAAACAGACGTTACTTTTACACTATAATATTAGTATGGATTGGCGCTAATGTGAACTGACCTCTATTTTATATGTAAAACAAATGCAAGCTTAACATGTAGACACTACGACACAAATTCGTAGGACATTAGTTGCTATTTTGTTCTTACTGCTTTTATATACGAGTACCGACTAAACCAATATACATAATTGATTCTTAGACCACTTTGGACTATGTCAAAGTGACACTGTAAATAAAATCATAAGATGTCTCTTACTTTTTGATTGATTACGTCAATTTGACATAGTCCAAAGTGGTATAGGAATCAATTTCCTTGACTGTACAAGTGAATTAATGCGTCACTCACACATACATATCCGGTTCGCGTTATATTTTATATGCTCCCAGCAAAAAGATAAGGCGCAAGCGCCTTCTGACATCTGAATCAGCTGTGACTCACGAAGATAAAATCAACAAATAATTGATTTATAAGCTGTTATAGCAGCCGCCGCTGCATCCGGCTGGGGCATAGATGTAGGAAAACATAGATCCCGCGTGTAGCCAGCGTAGCAGCTTTTTTCTTCTGTGTACAACACAACTTGTAACCAATATCCTACTAATATTATAAATGCGAATGTTTGTGTGTGTTTGTTACTTTTTCACGCTGCAACGGCTGGACGGATTCGGATGAATTTTGGAATGGAGATAGCTAATACCCTGGATTAACACATAGGCTACTTTCATCCTGGAAATTTTAGAAGTTCACTAAGGGAATAACTATAGAAGAAAAATACGCGGACGTAGTTGCGGGCCAGAAGCCAGATATTGACAAACCGCACATCACTGACTGCAAACTTACACACACTAATGCAGAGTCACACACTGACACACACTGGTACACTTTTGAAATTCAATCGAAAGCGGTTATATATAGACGACTCTTTTTAACGAAGGGCATTTGTAACAGTCCAATTTTATACTCCCTCTTTGCTTTCCTACCTCTATGGGCTGGGGTCTGCGCCAACTAAATCGGCTGTAAGTACCTATCTCCGTCGGACTCGCTTCCGTCTAGTTCCGACTTCGGATCTGTGGTTAAAACTGCAGCACGGCAAGATGCGAAAAGAGTACCTACTTCATTTCCTTTGTAGCAAATTTGTCTTAACTCTCTCTTGCTGTTTTACTCTTCGATTGCGTCACGATTTCCATTCAAGAGTAGGATAACTACATTTAAAGTTAAGCGGTATTAATGGAACAGGATACTGACAAAGGATACTTAAAATTTTCCCGATATAACGATGGCTACCGTAACGTAGGTTACATTCAGTTTTCAAAGTACAACCGATTGTCAAGAAACCTAACTAAGAACCATCCCAATTAAACTAGTTATCTTTAAAAAAAAAACACTAACACACACACACCTTCACGCCTGTAATCCCAGGGTAGGGTAGGCAGAGCTACTGAATTATCTTTATAACTTGTTGATCATCTGTCACCACATTTTGCACAAATACGCTAAGATATTTACCACCGTATTAGTGACAGGTTGCAAGCCCATCGCCTAACAGTACCACAAGCCTTTATTCCCTAAGTCGCCTCTTACGACAGTCACAGAAAGACATGAAGTGGCACTATTCTTTTAAAAAAACTGCGGTTGAATGGGTCCATCCGTTTGCGAGCTACGATGCCACAGACAAACACATAGATACACAGATACACCCGTTCAACTTATAGCTGTCCCCTTTTTTTAGGTAGAAGTGTATAAAATGTATCTAGTATTAAAAAAATGCTTGTTAGTCTATATAAAAGAAGCTCTGACTGGCTGACTGATGGATCGAAAATATCGAGATGGAGGGAATATTCCTCGGATATCCTAGAGGAGCACTAAGAGGGAGTTTTGGAAATTTATCCCCTATGGGGTTTAAAATAGGGGGAGTAGCGGGAAACTAATTCTACACATATTTAGCCGCGGGCATCCTCTAGTCCCTTACAAATTTTTTTAAAGGAATCTCATAGGTACGCATGTAACCTTTTTGTAAAGTTAAGCCGTTATCCAAAAACGCTAGTTAAAATATCTCCAGAAACATCTAAAAGCCATATAATATTTAATTATAACTCACAATTTACTCCCAGTGGCTTACATCACGTCGTCCAATGTCAAACACAAGCCGTGATACTTAAATCCAAAAGTACAATATACAAGAAACTGCGTATCGGCCGACCGGGCCGTAAGTCGACGACAAATATTGACTCCCAATAGGGCTTCAGTCTCGGATCGGCATTTATTTACAAGTATTTGTACTTCGTCTTTTGTCCATCTAGTATTTACGAGTGTTTGTTTTCTCGACTACATGTATTTCTGTATGAATCGTTTTATTACAAACTAGCGATCGCTTCGCTTCGGTTTATGTGATTTTTCTGTAACACCCGTACATAAAACAGAGTTTATTATACATAAAAACCTTCCTCTTGAATCACTCTATCTATTGAAAAAAACTTAGTTTTAAAGATCTAAGCATACACAGAACAGACAGACAGCGGGAAGCGACTTTGTTTTATACTATAACTAGCGACCCGCCCTCGCTTCGCTTCGGTTTGCCAGTTTTCTGTAACACCCGTACATAAAACAGAGTTTATAATACATAAAAACCTTCCTCTTGAATCACTCTATCTATTTAAAAAAACCGCATCAAAATCCGTTGCGTAGTTTTAAAGATCTAAGCATACATAGGGACAGACAGCGGGAAGCGACTTTGTTTTATACTATGTAGTGATAGTAGTGTAAGCTTAAACCCAGGATTAACACATAGGCTACATTTCTTCCCATAACTTTAAAAGTTCCCACGGGATTAACGGTAATCGAAATTTACGCGGGTTACTATGTAAAGATTACTAGTATTCAAAAGAGCTACATAATATGTAATGTTAAAGTTGTCAAATGACCCTAGTAGCTCTGGGGCCGGTGAACATAAGCAATCTCAACATATCTCAATCTCCACATATGAGAATGTGAGACACCAATCTTTGTCTCATACTTTTTTAATCTTCTAAAGTGTTTCCAGGAAAAGTATCGTCTATGGAATGCGGGAGAGTTTCAAAGAATAATCTATTTAATCGCGTGGATGGATCGTAGTCAAAGGGATTACTTATTATTATACCAGCGTAATATGATGCGGTTGGCGTTAGTTGGTGACCCTGCTAGGCGGCCTCAGGTTCGATTCCACGTAAGGTCAAATATGATAAAGTAGCATGAATATCTGTTGAAGTCTGGGATATTTTCTATGTATAAAATCAGTGCTACCTATACTCGGCGTCAAAAAAATCGCAACTTTTCTAAAATTCGTTTCAAGCGATTATTACTCCTAAGATACTTACTGTATCTTAGGAGTAATAATCGCTTGAAACGAATATTAGGAAAGTTGCGATTTTTTTGACGCCGAGTGTATAATGTTATGAACGCTAAAGCTTGGTAGTGATTCTGTAAACAACGCCGGTCGTGCGGACTGTCGAGTGATATCCAAGCGGCGAGATTAAGTAGTCCCGTCAGTGCGAACAAAACACATTGTAGCGCGTGCATTTTCAATTAAGCAGCCTTATACGTTCGACCCATCGTGCTGCTAAATTGAAAATGCACGCGCTACAATGTGTTTTGTTCGCACTGACGGGACTACTTAATCTTTTTTTTTTGTCAATTTATTTACTATAAACAGCGATTATATTTTTCTTAGATTAAGACGCGCTTCGGAAACCTGTGAGAGGTTTATATGTAGCACGAATGAATTCGCCTCGCTCACAACATAAGTATAAATTATTATAAGTAACACTAATTAATAATACCAGCAATTACCCATCCTCATTGAATGCCGTAGTGTAGTATTTTTTGACTATGTTCTTGCATAAGTTCTTGTTATTACTATTTATAATTCTAGTTTGAACGTGGTCAGGTAATTTGTTTAAAATATTAGGTAACATGTATTCCCACGTCCTTCTACCATATACATTAATATATTTAGGTAATATATATCTTGGTTGATTTTTTAAATTTCGAAAATTTGTTGGTCTACTTTTAGTTGTTAACAATTTAATTTTATCCCATTCTTCGAGGACTATTGACATATTTATTTTGTTAAAAACAGACAAAACTTTACAATGTTTAAGTAGGTCGAATTCGTCCTTTGTTTTATTTTTCATGTGTTTAGGTACAATTTGTTTGAGTATACTTAGTTGTAGTTTGTAAATGTTATCTATATTAGTTTTAGAAGTTCGTCCGTAGCTACTCAGGCCATAACTTATTACCGAGTCGGCAAGAGATAGGTACAACATTCTTAATATATTATAGGGTAATTTAAATTTAAGTACGGCTAACTTGGCACGTAGGGACCTTAGCTTGTTACACACGTGTTCTATATGGGATTTCCAATTTAGATTCTTATCAATAATGAGGCCCAAGTAAGTATGCTTATCTACTAGTTCGAGAGTCTCACATTTGCACGAAGAAGGCCGGTCGTGCATACATACATGATCATGTGCTTTAATTTGAGGGTAACTAGATATTTTCATGTATGGAGACCGTATGTGTAAGATTTTCGTTTTACTCGCGTTTATGACCAAGCCCACATCGTGTGCCCACTTGCAAAGTAGGTCGAAGTTGCCCTGCATCGTAACTTGAGCCTCCCTGATATCCCTACCGAATGTGACTAAACATGTGTCATCTGCAAATTGGTATACAGAGCCCTCCGTGAATAGATTGCACATGTCGTTGACGTAGATCAGGTATTCAGTCGGACCTAAAATAGACCCTTGGGCCGTGCCTTTATCAGTAGCGATGGGGTCACTGTCACAACCATTCACACGCACCACGGTGTTCCGGTTTGTGTGGTAGTTGCGGAACCACTCCAGGAAGGGGCCCTGTACACCAATTTGATTTAACTTTGAAAAAAGTGTGGGGTAATTAAGGGTGTCGAATGCCTTGCTGAAATCTATGAAGACAACCAGCACCTGAGCACGGTTGTTCAGATGCTGGTTGACCTCATTAACAAAGCTCGACAACAACTGAGAGGTATTTCGGCCTTTTTGAAATCCGTACTGTTTTTGATTTATAAGGTTATTTTTTGTTAAGAAGCTTGTAATTTCATTTCCGAAGTACCTCTCAATTACCTTATCTATGCTAGACAAGATAGTGATAGGCCTGTAGTTGTTTACCTCGTTATGTGTTCCCTTTTTATAAATCGGTCGGATAATACCCATCTTCAACCGGTCGGGATATAGGGACGTGGCAATACAGGCATTGATTAAATGGGTAATTACTGGTGTGATCTCTTTACTAATAACTAACAAGTCTCTTACACGAATATCATCTATGCCAGGGCTTTTTTTCTTATTCATATATTTAATTATTTTAAATATAACATTGTTTGTAGCTTGTTTTAGTCTCATTGTTACAATCGGTTCCCTACAGTACAGTGTATCAGGTAATAATTTAAGATTACATGAAGAATAAATATTGTTAACATTTTCGTTGAAACCCTGGGCAAAGATGTTACAGACTGACTTTAAACCAAACTTAAAATGTTTTATTATTACATCATCAACAGATTTGCTGACCCTGCCACAGATATTGTTAATTATTTCCCAAACCCGTTTCTGATTTTTAAAGTTATTTGATATATCCTTTTTTATGTAGTTATTTTTAGTTATATCTATATAATTATTTGACAAATTTCTATATTTATTATATAATAATCTATTTACTTTATTCTGTTCGTCTTTTTTACAAATTTTTAGCAATTCTATTTTTTTTTTACTCATATTAATAATACGATTATTGACCCATTTGCAGTCCTGTCTTTTCCCTACTTTTATTTTCGTGTTTGTTTTACATTTATTGTAAACTTCGCTAAATTGAGTTGCTATAAATTTAAAAATATCATTTGGGCAGACAAGTTCTAAGGCAGGGTCCCAGTTTATTTTGTGTAGTTCACATTCTAGTTTCTTATTATCTAACCTATTATCAAGCCTATAGTGACAGTTTGTAGTATTCGAGTTTTGCACTATAACTAAACCCGTCATGAAATGATCCGCGATCGCATTGTTTATCACAGCGGAGTGTACTTCGCGGCAATTCACTGAGCGCAGGAATATATGGTCTATGCACGATTTTGTTATAAGGTCGCCCTTACTTTCAACGCGCGTGTATTGCGCGATGCCGCACTCCAGTCCCGCCTCACTCATACAGTTCAGGTAGTGGGTACGCGTGGGGTTACGATCACACAAGTTAATATTCATGTCGCCCAGTAACATGTAAGAGTACTCACGTGGATACAGACCGATCACTCGCGTTATTTCATCAACGAAAGCGGTTTTGTTCAGGTTCGGGGGTCGGTACACTGCACATAAACCAATTTTAAACTTACTAGATGTTTCGATTTCTCCTGTTATGCACTCAGAATATAATGTGGGTACCTCATGCCTAGTGAAGCATATGCTTTTATGTATATATGTGATCACGCCGCCTCCTCGTCTATGATGTCGGAGTCTTGCATGCATATCATAATCTTGTAATAAAAATAAGTTTTTACACTCGTCCTTTATGTTGACCTCCGTAAGTATGATGATGTGTATGGTTTGTTGGCAATTTGATATTAGATATTCAAGATGGGCAAAGTTTTTCAGCAGTGAACGTATATTCATATGTAATACACTAAGATTGTTGTTAAATTGCAAGTCAATGTTATTTATGAAAGAATTCAAATCATCATGTGTTTTTTCTTGGATAAATGAATGTGCATCATTCATTTTTTAAATATTTTAAACTTGTACATAATGATATCCATGCTAAGTAGGTAGATTGTTCATGTTTGTGCCTGATGTACCGCCTGGTCAGCAAGGTTCTTTATGTCGTTCTCGGATCGTATATTTATGACCTTATCATTGTCCGACTTTCGTGCCAAGATTTTCCCATTTTTGTACCACACGTATTTAAACACCTCGGTGTCCTTTAGGCTTGACCTTGCCCTCCACAAAAGATATGACATGTGTGGTGACAATAGTTCGCGGATATAAATTTTATTGTCATCGTTTAAGCCCATGTTCCGGCCCGTTATTTGGGTATTATTCGATGCCAACAACCATTTTTCGCGATGACCTTCACGGAGCGTTGCAACTATGGTCGATGTCGACGCGGTAGTCCTGGCGTTTCCCTTTTTATTTTTACGGTACGCCTTAACGATAGCGTCTGGGTTAAGTTTAAATGCAGTGCAGACACTATTGCACACAATTGAGATGTCCTCTTTGTCGGTTTCCTTTACGCCACATATTTCCACACACTCTGCCAGCTGATTTTGCTCCAAAACGGCTAATCTCTGCTCCAGTGCCTCATTTTGGACCTTGGTATTTTTATACAAATTTCTTAGGTCATAGCACTGGTTTTCTAGGTTTTTGGCGTTATCTTGGAGTGATTTCATTTTGACCTCGTAGTCATCGATCTTATCCGAGAAGAATTGGAGTGACGTTTGCATTTCCATGCGAATTGCGTCACGCACTTCTCGGCGGAGCTCCATTAAAATGTTGCTAGTCACGCTGTTTGTTAGGACTTCAGTGTCAGTATTATCATCATCCTCAACTTCAGGTAGTATGCACGACAAACGTTTCGGTTTGGTGGAACCCACGCACAGTTTGCACTTCCAGTCGACCGAGTTAGTGGACTGTAAAGCGCTTAATTGATCTGTAGTAATAGACATACACTCCGCATGAAACCACTTGTTACACCTACTACACATTATCCCAGGCAGTCTCTTGCTAACCGCTTTGGAACATTTACCGCATTTCATGATTAGCGATGCGCGAGCGCGGCGGCGCGCGGTAGGTGGGTAAGAGTAACTTTAGATAACGTTGAGATCGCGTGCGCGTCCTAACCGATTGGCTGCGAGCGAGCAACTGATCTCGCCGCTTGGATATCACTCGACAGTCCGCACGACCGGCGTTGTTTACAGAATCACTACCCTTGTCTTTCACGGCTTTTAAGCGAAGGATCGATTTTAATGAAAGTGTGTTTTGTTTGCATTGGAAATAAGTTAAACCCTGAAATAACACAGGGCTGTATTAATAAACTCATCTCGACTGAGACGCCCGTCACAAGATACGTCAATGTAAACGTCAAACCAGAGCACTGTCATTTTTGACGCATCTCGAGACGAGCATAAGAGTTGAGATTAATTTATTAATACGGGCCTTTAGTCTCCAGTTTCCCCGTGGGATGGTGACGAAGATTATGGCAAAAGCTACTAATGGTGTTTTCAATCCATTATTATTATTTAAGGTTTTAGTTTTTATCTGTCTGTACTATTTCTGTGCACCCAATGTGTAAGGTCCAGTTTTGACAAAAGTTTATGTGAGATCTAAGTATCGCTAAGGTTGACACGACTCACTGTCATTATATAATTGCAAGGGAAAATCGAACTTGTTGCATCATGACGTACAAATGAACTTGAACCGTAGGGTGGTAGACAACATTTTTGGCCGACTGAACATTTCTGATTTATTTTTCGGTCGACTGGTAGAGAATGCTTTTAGGCGTTAGGTTCGCTATTTGTACTTGCCGCTCCTCTAAATCGACGTAGCAGTATTTAATAGGTATATAATATAAAATAAAGTAGTGTTAAATTCGAAGCAAGATAGTCACCGCCGCGGTATCAATATACAACGTTTTCCGCGTCCAAAGTCAGCCCTATTAACATCAGAAGTGAACAGACAGCCAGACACCCTTCATAAGCGGTCCTTCACCTTTCCCGGAACTCCGAAACACTACAACCAAATCACTGAAACATTGAGGTCTTTGTATATAGTCGTTAAGTCAACAGAACGCGCCAATGAGCGCCCTCCTTATGCTGTCCTCTCAAAGAAGGCGGCTAAGTGCATAGTAATAGTATAAGCATTTTAAATTTAATGTGGTTGCCAATAGAGTTTAGAATGCTTTGACTGTTACATTGCAGTTAACCGCCTACTTTAGTAGAAGGGTAGTATGCAGACTAGTAGGAGGGTAGTAGATAGTTTAAATATATACTCTGAAGCGACGCTTAAATCGCGTGGCTGTCAAAAAAACAAATCAATTTAGCGCCGGACGATAACGTTTCGAATATTGAATATATTGTAGTTATTATGAAACACTAGGTTTGTACGTTTACATTATTTTACAGACCTAGTTTTTTTTTACATCTGCGTATTTAAAAACTGTAAAAATCGAACTAGGTTTAAAGGGAGATAAACGTGTACACGTGATTCACAATCCTCTTAATATAAAAAAATATACACATCAAAAATTACTTGGGATCAAAAACATCTCTTCATTAGTTTGGTATTTGCAAAGAATTGCAACTCATTGCAAAATATCAAGAGTAATTACACACTTAGGGATAATTTCGACCCTTTTAGTTTTGTCTAGACAGCAACAGAACCCACCAGTATATTGTCAAATTTCCTTTTCAGTAATTGAATTGTAGGTACATATTTAATAATTTAGAGTGTTTTGTAATGATATGTCGTTGGTATAGTATAGTTCTTAAGCTACATTGAAATGTATGTCTTGCTATTTATGTCCTAAATAAGAGAAAAGAACCACGAGCTCAGAACAAAATTGAAGAACACACGTCACGCGTGCATGACAATTCCAATTCGTGTCCAAAGCAAAAAGACTGTAAGCGCATGTGGTTCCCATGCTGTTGCTGCCTTATTCTTTTGGAAGCGTCTATTTGTACAAGCCTACTAGTGTAGGTGCAAGGCTTTAGTGGTCTGGACTAGTGCGTTCACCTGGCGATCGATGCGTCCCGCCAGCAGCCAGACTGAAGTGGGCACCGTTTAAACTATCTGTCTGGTGTGTACGCGGAAACGGACTTGCAATAGGAAGGTCTTAGTTTATTTTACTCGTCTAGACCACTTTTCGGGAGATAAGTCTTTTGTCTGTTGATTTAATAGTTTAGTGTAGGAAGCACGGTTGTTTCGTGTTACTGTATAATGGATGGAGGGTACAGCATTGATTTACTGTACAGTAAAAAAAGTACTAATATTGTCAAAATTACACGATAAAATTTCAAAGGCAATATGGTTTTACCGTGTAGAATAGAGCGCCTAGTTAAAGTAAGCTCTACCTACTTTATTATTATATTTTTGTAAATTTTCGGGATTAGTTTCATTTTCCGGAATTAATCTCTGTTCCAAACACATCGGTTGAGGCGCTGAACCGTGAAGGCGAAGCAAACAAACACACATTCGCATTTATAATATTACAAAGAATTAAAGCACAAGCGCAGCGAGCAAAGCATTATGCCTGCGTGGTCAAAGATCAAGTTACAGTCGTAGGAGGAAACCTTGTCGACGATATCTCCATAGCAACATAATAACATCACTTAATGACTGGAAAAACATTTTTTTAACACACAATGCAAAACCAATCTAATATCTGTTTAACCCTTTATAGGGCAAAACTAAAAATAAACCTGAATTCTAGCCTCATTAGATTCCTCCTATTCACACAAAATCCTTTCAATAAAAAATACAAAAAGTATTAGTTGTAAGTGGTCATTTTTAGTACCAGGTTTTAAAATTGCCCTTTAATGGGTTAAAAAGCACTTTACCAAACAAAAGGAAAAACACGCGCTAACGAACAGCATGAAGGGATATTTTCGCTTGCAACGGGAGAGAGTATTAACATCTAGTGCAGGCGTGCGAATGCACTTGATTTTAAGCTTTATCGAAATTAACGAGATATCGAACATTCGTGATATCTATCCATGTTTCATTTTCAGAGTATTTTAATGCCAGATATAGGAATGTATTTCATATCAAATGGACTCGTTTGGAGAATGTGTTTTATAAAACAGAGTCATTTTGGAAACTACTTGTTTAGTATTTATAAATTGAAAATATTGAATTATAATAATAATAATAATTTATTTTTATTTCGAATGTCATGGATTCATATTTGTTAGTAAGTACACAAATTCTTATAAACTACTTGTTAAAACATACCTAAGAGCAAATTAAAATAAAATAAAATAAACTACCTACTTAATAAGCTATATTGCTGCTTACATGTAACTGTCTACAGTGGCCCATGTAAGGGCAATCCAGCCTATCCGCCACAACAGCCAAGATGCTATTGCTATTGATTGTTATTGATGTTATATATTGTAACTGTAACACAATTCGTTTACTAACGTTTCATTTAGGAAAACTAGCTTTTAGTTAATAAATAAAACATCGAAATCGGTCCAGTCAGTTAAGAGCTGCGAAGCCATACACAGGCAGACAGACATAGGCACAGACCTAATAACACCTCTCTTTTGTATTTGGGAGTTAATGAGGCGATATAATAAACATGTTTGTTTGCTTTTGATGTAATTAAGTATTCACAATTGAATCATATAAAAGTTTCCAAATTGCTGTAATCCTCAATACGAGTAATAAGTAATTAGAGTGAAAAAACACCACTTTAGCTCGCCTCAATCTCCAATTTAACATAAAACGACCATTCCACACAATTGATTGTTCATTTAGCCAATAAAGCCGGAAAATTATAATAAATTTGCGAATTAGCGCGTGATACTGCACACAGAAACATTCCATACCTTTGTATTTAACAATAAAACTACGTAGAATCAAGGTAATCGATGTACATCCATACATCCATGCGGTAAACCCACATTAACCCAGCAGACATCTCTCGCGCCAAGCTATCCAGCACTTGCCTCATCCAGCTCTTCCAGGTGTTGTTACCAGCAGCTATACCCCTGAAGGTGCTGATAGATTTGAGCGTTTGTTAAAGTGATCAACGAAATACGTATCGATTGATTCTTCGAACAGTTGGAACTTAACCATCAATAGGCACAAGTCGACGGTCATTCTCGCAAACCATGAGCATATCAAGACTGATAGGCCCAGACGGTACTCGCATGGCCAGCTGCGGAAGACCCAGCGTGGATAGAACGTGGCATGACCTGGTGGAGGTCAGTATAATCTGTTAGATACAGGCGGTACTGACCGATTATAATGGTGACCCTTGGGACTACTTGTAGCAGTGGTCAGTGAAATAATAACTTGTCTACGCAAAAGAATGACCCTGAAACCGTTTATGTTAACTTTTTTACACTTCACAATAATTATAAGATTTCAGCGAAAAACAAAACGACGGTATTTTACATAAATTAAACATAAGCTATGAAATGTGCTCCCCTTTTCCGTAGCCTACTGGCTCTGTTGCTAACTTCTTACAGAAAAACTTTTCATTACGTTTTTAACATCTCTTAAAACCTAATAATTTCCAGACAGTGAACGGGACAGCGATATACGACTTCTATAGCTCTATCCCTTTCATTTACTGGAACTTGCCAGGATATAAGAGTTCATAATACGGCTCGAGAAACATTAATTCCTGTTTACACCTACAATATCAGCCAGGTTTTTTAATTACATTTTCTGCGTACATTAAAGCTAAGCCAAGCGTGAGCGTTCCAGGCTAATAGGAGTTAAGGGAACGATGATTAACGATTTAATAAAATCGCACACCATCTTATAAATCACTTGTTGGTATAAATGTAGCGTATCATTGGAAACATACGGGGTTGGAGGACGGATGCGACCGCTCGAGACATAGGAACTGCTTTTGTGCAAGATTAACCGCGTGGATCGTAGAATAAGATGCAATTGTTGCTGTAATTCTAATGTATATTTTCTACAGAATCCATTTAAATATAAATAAATAAGGAAATAAATATCCAGGGACAGTCTCACACAAATTGACCTAGACAGAAACCAAGCTCTAGGCTCATAGCCCTGTACTATTGGTACAAGGCGACGATAAACAGACATACACAGAGAAATACATACTTAAATACACAGAAAACACCCAGACTCAGACATATATTCGCGCTCATGACACAAATGGAAAGGCCAATCAAGGGAGGCACAGACAAGGGTAAAAAACATCTGCAAAACGTAGCAAAATTATCTATTAGAAAAATAATATGTACCTACAAATCTTTTCGAGACTTTGTGGTGATTACATAGTGTAGGAATAGGAGAGCAGTCCTTATTCTTTAGGGAACATAAGTACTTTTCCTATCTAACTATTCGGTCAGATACGAGATTGAGAAAGTAAAGTGACGATATACTAAATTATACTGTACAAAACACTTCATAATAAAACTAAACTTCGTCGGAAAACTTCCAATTGAAACACGATAACTCTTTTAATCGATCTTTTAATTAAAATACCAGAGGCTATACATATTCATATAGACACAACATATTTTATCAGAGTACTCGTTACAACAGTATCTCCGTATGCTTCGTAATCCCTTCAACTCTTTCAGCGCCAAGCTCGCCAAGTTCCATACAAGTTTACCCCAAGACCGAAGCCATTGGCACCGAAATTGAAGCTAAAGAAAAACAAAGAAAACCGCAAGGAGACAAGAGCTAAGGGAACATTTACTTTGAGTCTCGCAACAAATTACGCGTGCCTCGATGCAGATTCATCTCCCGGGGGAGGAAAGGCGGTTAATTGAAGGTAAATATATTATATAGATACTCGTATAATATGTGCGATAAACTGTGTTATGTTAGGTTGATTGGATAAAAACAAGATATAACATGAGCTGTCTCCCTGTGGATTGCTTAATTTTTATAGATAGTCATAAGAAAATATAAAGTTAAATATAAAGTTAAATATATTACATGATTAGACTTTATTTATTTCTGTGAATAAAATTATAGTACATTATCGGTTTTACAGTATATCGATCTAGTTATGGAAGCAAACATTAATGAAATATAAATAAGACAAACAAATCAGTCCAGTGGGGCTAGACAAGTTGCCATCGTTCACGAACGCTAGCGTTAGGCGATCACTTTGGTGATCACCTGTCACTTGGCGCTATAGGCTAGACAAGTCGCCATCGAATGTAACGCTAGCGTTAGGCGATCACTGTCGACATGCGTTGTCAAAAATGATTAATCTAGCCAAGGTGTATGCCCACGATGAATACAACCTCGCTCGACAGTCTAGTTTTTTTTTCTAAAAATTATAAATTTTGTCTATACTTTTCGACCTTAAAAGTCAAGTTGACGCTGTCGCAGGATGTGCATTGTAAATAAACATTCTAGGTACGTATTATGTTGTATTTGTTACATTATTTATTTACATGTTGTTTTTCATAAAATGTTATGAGATTGTGATTGTGTTGTGTGTTATTCTAAGGTAAATATGTACGTGTATGCATGTGTGTTATGAATTCTTGTAACATGTAAGAAAAGTTACTTCCTTTGTATGAACGCGTCTCCCAGGTGTTTGTTAAACAGTTTCCCTATTTAAATCAATAATGAAGATCAGATAGAGGTTTATGTTCAAATCATGAAAGCGCAGCAGGGGCGCACAGGCATACCCAACTATTTTTACATGACCGCCTAAAATAAGGAGTGTAATGTTTTCAGGGTTAATGTATGTATGTATGTACGATTCTTTATTTATT
Organism: Acleris laterana; assembly: GCA_963966035.1. Lineage (NCBI taxonomy): Eukaryota > Metazoa > Arthropoda > Insecta > Lepidoptera > Tortricidae > Acleris > Acleris laterana. Next base: position 756,449 of record OZ014450.1, read on the forward strand.
TAGTGTAGTTGTGTTTGACTTTCTTTCAGCTACACCTTAAAATCGGATAACATTTGCTAAAATTGCGGTACTATACTAATCGTAATTGCATGGGCAGAATAGTACACTAGCCTGTACTCGATACAATTAACTGGAGCAGCGTGTTTGTGATATAGATATACAGTTAATTTTTAATTTACAGGGACCTAGACTACACGCGATTGGAACTACGAAAATATTTATGAAGTCCACTGAATACCTATAATGATATTCGCAAATGCAGATCATGGTGTGTATACAGTTTTATTCCGTATTTTCAGTATTTTACCTAACCTGGCGGACGTTACCTGCATGGATACGCTGCCTAGGTCCCACTTCAAACTTCCTCTGTCAAACTGAGAACGGCAGCTGCATCAGTCAAACCAGTGAAACGGCATAAATATGTCTGCTTTTAGCCAAGTCTACATGTTTGTGCCGGGTTATTGGGGGAGGCATGAGATAACTCATTAAGGAAATTTCCTCAATAAGTGTGGTATCGTTCCCAAAACAAAACGATAAGGGAAATGGCTGAATACTGTAAATAATCCTCATGCCTAAATGACGTTTCGGGTGACCAGCTACTTTGGCCAAAGATTAAGCATTAAATCTATGTAAATAATTTGCTTTTTATTCATATAAGTTATTTGATCTCTCTAAAGTGTCTGCAAAACCAATATACCTAAACTAAATGAGAATAAGTACAGTCGCCAATAATAATTTATATTTCACATTGCGTTACGCTCAAAATTATCTGACACGCTCTCTGCCTCTAGACGTGTCCAATAGTTTCAGCCCTATATTGGATAATATATTATTGTTGGAGACAGCGAGTACATAACATTGCTTAACCTTTGTCCAACAATATTTCAGTATTTTAGCGCCCTTACGAATATTTGACTTGAATGTAAAAAAAATGTAGAAACAAAGTTATAGTTTATATTCATGACAAAAATTATGATAAGTCATTTTGTTTTAATTTCAGAAAAAAACCAACACCACTGTCTCCAGCCACTTCGCCCACCAATTTTGCCACATAGTATGCATTGTCTAGAAGGACTGCAGTGCAGATTCACTGGATCCGTACACTCCGATGTTCCTGTGATGTCTGCGTTAATACAATTATGTACTTTCCATAATTTCTGCTCAGTAAAATAATCAATTCATGTTGTCTTCATTCCTATAATACCTTCCAAATATGCTCGTTTTCCCATAATGTCGGATGTTGTAGGTCGGTTGGAGTAAATGTAAGCAAATAAAGTAGGTACGACTTTAAACACATCGCAGCAAACAAAGTGTGCAAAAATATCTCAACACACTCTACAACACTGCTTAATTAATTGAGTTGAGTGCGGGTATTTTTGAACGCCTACTTCGATATTTGATGGTGACTGTACGGTCACGAGCGTTAATTTGACACCCATTTCAAGAAAAATATGCTTGAGTCAATTTCCTTTCGTCCACTTTCACAAGTAAGATTTCATAACTGGTTATGAATAATGATTTTTTTTCACTGTTTCTTAACCTGTTATTAAACAAGATTTTTTTTCCATTTTCATAACCAGAAACAGGTAGGTTTAGGTTATGTTAGTTTTGCAGCAGGCCCGGAGGGCCAAACCACTCAGAAATAGGACCTCCGCGTAAGCGGAGCTCCGTCGCCACTGTCCAATTGATTTGAAAATAAGGTTATAAAAATGGAAAAAAGTCTTGTTTAATAACTGGTTATGAAACAGTGGAAAAAAATCCTTATTCATAACCAGTTATGAAACCTTGGTTATGAACGTGGACGAAAGGGTCAATTTCATTAGAGATGTCAAGTCATTTGTAACTTTTAGGAAACTCAACCTTATTATTGTAGAATGTCACATTGACTTTGGACCTAAGGTGGGTACCAAATTTAATCTCGTGACTGTACAAGTTTAGTTAAGATGACGTTTCAGCATTCGTGGCCATGACGCACCGTCTAAGAACGAAGCAGAAAATATGAATGATCTCGGAAATGGATTATGCTAAGGTAAAAGCTCCTAAAGGTGCTCCAGTTATGAACAATTCCATAAATATAAGTCTCTGATTGATAATGCTTTTAGTGCTACAATTAGATTATATTGAATTATTCGGGATTACTACTATTAGAATAAAATTTTAGTATTGATATGTTTTCATTTAAAAAAATGATAATGTTCATCACTGGAGCCTTGTCCATAATAGGTGCTTTTACCTTAGGCTGTCAGGTTAAAGGGCAACCAAAAATTTTAACAATGTCAAAAAATGTCAAGACAGTTACTTATTGTGTTCCCATATTGATTGAATACAAATTGTCATAAAACTAGTACTTACTTTATGTACAAAATTCAGCCATTTCCTTTATCTCTTTTTTTTTGGGAAAGATAACGTCTTGCAGCCGCCATATTAGTTAATGCGACCGCTGTGCGCAGGCAGAACGACATATTTGGCATCAGGGAGTTGCTCTCTATCCTGTCAGGCCAGAATAATCCATTTCCGAGATCGTAATCAAATTAGTTGTGACCTCCTGTAATAACAGTGGTGGCAAAATAATTAGGAACGCTTGCATTTTTCCCATATAATTGCCTACAAATATACTTTCAATTTTGACTAATCAAAAAGTTCTAGACCTATTTTATTTTTAGTTACACTTATCGTTAATTAATAAAATAAGCCTCAAATTTTTGTACGGTTTACCGCTATTAAAAACGAATATTTTTTATAGGGATTTAAAAACTTAGTGCTGACGTGTCCATACAAAGTTTTTTTAACATGAAATTGATGAAATATTCGATTTTAGCAGCGACAAACTGTACATACATTTAACCTTTAACTACCGACCTGGTTTTCACGTAGCACTTACACCGATGTGGTGTCTGAGAGACGTAAATTTTAATCTTCACTATTAATAATATAATTAACATGCTAGTTTTTTTTTAGTTACTCTATTGCATAAATGCTTGTTAAAGGTAATTAATTAAAGGATAATAAAAACAAACCCAGCTTTATTTTGAGAATTAATAGCATTTATTAAAGAGATCACAAAACCTTAGTACAAAATTTTAGGAACATCTCCAGTCTCCGTTTTTCTTATAATTAGGGAAAATTTAACCAAAAACCATAAATTATTCTAACTTCTTGAACTAATCAACAAATTGAAAAAATAAAATCACTTCTAAATTGAAACATAAAAAAAATGACAACAGTCAGACATGGCACATTTAACGGCCCAATTTGCAGTCACTGCATATCTGAAGGCAGCACGTAAGGCACATGGGTTTAAAGGATTTGCAACAAGAGTACTTCGTACGTCTTTTTAGACAACACAAGTTTTGCGAACCCCTGGTTCCTGATTTATGCCGATTTCAGTTGGAGGCTCGGGCATATTATCGGGTCCATTAACACCGTACTTACGTCTCTCAGTCGGCGACAGCTCCGCAACGGTCACATACGCACTCGTCGGGCTCGTGGTGTCGTCTGACGGCTAGCAGACGTGGAACGGGGAAGGTAGCGGGAGAACCAGCACCGCGAGAGGCGTAGTTTAAAAAATAATTTCAAAATAAAAGTAATGACGTCTGTGAGACGTATAGGTCGGCAGTTAAAGGTTAAACCTTAGATTATTATATAATGATAAGTGAAAACTAAAAATAAAATTGGTCAAGAAAATTTTGATTGGTGGTCAAAATTTAAGTCATAATTGTATTATATCTTACGAGAAAAACGCAAGCGTTCGGTTCCTAATTATATGGCCACCAGTGTAACATCGAGCAATGAAACTTTACTAAAATAATGTACTTCGATTTTGTTTTGAACGTTTAATACTTGAAATCAATATTTTTTTGATTCATAGCATTTTTTTGTATGAGGTTTTAAACATAATAAATTAATAGTAATTCAAACTCATTTCACCAAACAATTAAGTATAATCCTGCCTCTAATTAGTAGGGCTCATCCTGGATTTGGCTCCAATTATAAAAGGACTGCTCCGCACTACAATATAACCTAGAGGGCGACCTTTGAGACATTGAATGGAAGTTGAGATACTCCTTCCATACAGGCTGCAGGCTCCGTGTAAAAATGAAACACCGGAGTGTGTAATTCTGCGACAAGGGGTTGATAATAGTATATGGACATCCGGCATCGTCAACCAGCCCTCTGAAGGATTTTCTTAGTTGCCTAAAACACACAAAAGTTATTTTATCAATAAATTGTATGATATCGGTTAGGTATACTTATTTGACCTCGCTATAAGTAACTAAGTACTATTTTTTTCCGAAAACCATACTACTATTATAATAATTATATAATATAAATAAAGAGTTTTCAATGTAAGAAAAAACGCTCCCTCGGTTAATTTAAACCTTGGGCGGGACCTCGTGAATAAAAAACATCACACATATTCAGGGAATGAAACATCCAATACTTTCATTAAATATATGTCATAACTTACTCTTGTCTTATACGAGAACTAGCTTCATCCGATTGTAGGAAGACGATCCTCCTCTTCAAGACTGTGTCGTTGTTGAGAGCATCCCCCACTTCACGGATGCATCTACTAGCAGCGGTCCGTTGCGTTAATTGGTTAGATACCCCGTGATCCTCTGATCCGATCTTGTCGCCAGAAAGCTCACAACAAAGCACACAGCACCTGAAATAATCGTAATAAATATCTTTATTGGTACTGACAGGTTTCATTGTAGGTATTGTTTATATAATGCACATACCAACTTATACATGTTAAAATCAAAATGATGCTTACCTTCAGTTCAAAGAGAACCTCCTTCAATCTCCTCAACGAAGTCAGGGAACGCAAAAGGCTGCAAAGAACTCTAAATGAGACCTTGCTTAACGTAAAATGTTCCTGAACAGCATTTCATGCATCCAGTCCGCGGCCTCCAGGCTCGCACGAGAGATTTCTCTGGGTCGGCGCCTGGATAAGCTCGTACTGTTGTGAGCAGCGTATATGTAAGTCTCAGCGGAAGCATTTTTAATAAGAAATCAATGTTCAAACAATATATTTTATGCGACCGCGAGGCAATGATGACAGTGATGACACGGACTCAGTTGACAGTTTCTTGGTCGTTACGGCCGTCCTTAGATACCGCCCTTAGATACCGACGTTTATATCGCACTGCTAGATTAAAATAGTAGTAACTCAAAATACAATGCATATTAAAATCAACTTTAATTCAACTCCTTTGAACTTAAAACCAAACTAGCAAGGATTTTGGGTTCATACTGTTTTGATCTAGAAGGTCGACATGGCGATAGGTGCTCGTGTTCTATTCGACCTGTCAAAAGGGCAACTTGTCTAGCCTTTGTGTCAAAATAGTACCGCGTAACGACTGTAGTCGTCAAACCTATCACTAGCGCGAGTGATAGTGATCACTTTTCAGCGTGTCAGTTGTAACGAGTGATATATCACGTGACTTACGTCATTCCCATACATTTTTCAATGACAACACATGTCGCCAGTGATCACCTAACGCTAGCGTTCGTGAACGATGGCAACTTGTCTAGCCCCACAGATTATTATTTGTCAACTATTTGCGAATACACTTCCTTAACTGGGCGAATATTAGGGCATTTTGACCGCCGACATCGTTGTCTTCAATATATTATCAATAGAAAAAGACCCGGGTATAGTTTTTATTTCATTGAAAATAATACTATACATACATAAACTCACGCCTTCATTCCCAGAGTGGGGTAGGCAGAGCTACAGAATTACCTAGCACCCTTAAATAAGTTGTTGATAATTCTGTAATCACGTTTTGCACAATCAGGCTAAGATGTGTACCACTGTATTAGTGACAGGTTGCAAGCCCATCGCCTAAGAGTACTACAAGCCTTTATTCCCTTAGTCGCCTCTTACGACATCCACGAGAAGACATGGAGTGGCACTATTCTATTGAAAATGATGGCGGCGGTTAAAACGCGGAAGATCTATCCACCTACTCTAAACGTGTAGGTAACTGCTAAAAAGAAGTGCACATATCACTACAACCATAATATGCGCAGTTCTTATCTGTCTACGCACCCGGCTACTGCGCCACTTCAGTAGTCTCTCTAGTAATGCGCAATACACTAACACTGTTAATTCCAACAAAGAAATGCCTACCTTTCAACACGCGCTGGTTTCCATACAAAACGGACCCAAAGCGAGCAGTTAGGGCTGAATGTGTTAATGCGAAATAAACTAAATGGGTGAATCAACTTTTTGTTGTTGTTATTCTGTCCCGTAAGCCAGGAGACAACAGTGATAGAGTTTCTTAGAAACATGGTTATACGAGTAATATACACTACTAATATGCTAGGAAGAAAATCCATTAGAGAATGGGCTTGTAATTGCCGCAAAACCAGATGTTTGCTGGATTTATATACTTTAAAATCGTGATTTTAAAGAGTGACCCAGGAGACGTAACCATGGCAACGAGCTACAAAGAAAAGTTGATTGACCCAAATGTACAACATGTTTGTTGTTAATGTAGAGTTGTTAGACTTGAGTGGCAGTGGGCAGGGCTTATCGCTCGCGGAGCAGATGGCCGATGAGGTCGAAGACTTCTCGAGGAGACGCAGCGTGGGTAGACCTCCACAAAGTGGACCGACGACGTGGCGAAGGTTACGGGAAACCGATGTATGCAAGCGCAGGACCGGTCTTTGTGGCAAAGCTTGGGGGAGGGCAATGTCCAGGATTGGACATATTTTGGGTAAAATGATGATAATGATGGAAACACGTTTTTACAAGTAGATAATATACACCCTGAACCTGCAGAAAAAAAATCGGAAAAACACCGTACACCTTTTATGTAATCTTTCAATTTTAACTCTATGATTATACAACGGATTTTTAATTTACGTTTATAATACGATTTCATACTTTTATTGATTACATCTGCGCCTCTATTCTAGACGTTAAAGTCCAAATAGTATTTTTGACCTGTTAAGGTATTGTTTCTAACTCAGCCGCATTTACTGTAAAGTCAATAATAGGTATCAAAACGTTGACCATACGATAACAGGTCAAAAACAATATGGTTTTACCCTGTAATTCTATACTTCGAATTTAGAGACGTATTTTATTTTATCGGCCTTTCGTTCTATGACGTGCAAGGGGAGTTCGGTCTGAGACGCGGCCATATACATACTCGTACCACGCTGTAAGCTAAATTATGTAGGTCGAAAGTCATGGACATGTTATTTCTAAACGCGCACATCTTCGATCGTGTATTGTCATGTAAATGAAGATGAACCGTTTCGTCAACTTTGAAAAATCTTGTTATACGTCTTGTTTTATTACAATAGGTTTTACTATTTTTAAAGGTGAAATAAAAACAGAAACTCGACACAAAAATCGTGCATCCACACTACCACGTTGTAAATCAAACGCCGCCTCATCATCATTAAAGTTTCGGACTTCATTTATTGATTGAGCACCACTGATACACCCTTGTGAAAATCTATTGATTCAAGACACAAGGACCCAATTAAAATAACGTAAACCCAAAATCCAAAATAACGTATTAGGGACTATAAAAATAATTACTTAACAGGAAATGGCCGAGTCTTTTCCTTGTTGAAATTATTTTCGAGAATCCTGCTTATTTTCGGTTGGATTCAGTTCAATTTGATGATTACATAAAATGATTTATTTAACACGTTATGGACTTTGTCAAAATAAATTATTATGAATTTCAGGTTTAATTTATTTCCCATGAGTTATGCAATTAATTGCAAATTAATATTTATTTGTGATGTAGGAACAAACATACTGTCTCGGTCCTTTCCTGTGGTATCACCACTATACTCTATTTTCAGCCTCTTCATACGAAACTTACCTGCAGATATGCCGCAGAAATCGTTCAGACATGGATATAAGTAAAATTTCTTAATCTTTTGCTAGTGCAGAATGTTGTTACAGAATTATCAACAACTTTTTAGAGTTGTAGGTAGCTGTAGCTTTGCCTACCCGTCTCTAGGAACAAAGGCGTGAGTATGTGCATGTAACGAAGTTGGTTATTAATTGATGGTCTAGGAATTGAAAACGATCCATGGGTTGACCAGACCACCAACCCGATTGATGGATGACATCCGTAAAACGACAAGGAGACAGTGGATGCGAATACCGCAAGACCGAGGACAACGGCGTGATGAGGAAGCAACCCCAGCAGTGGGTGGACACTGATTAGGTGTATGGATGGATGAACACCGTTACATAGTCCTAATGAATGTTTCGCCATCTGTCCATCTGCACAGACCAAGGCTGTAGGAAATTGCAATGGTCACGGTGGCTGCACCATGCAGCATGCTTCACTGCGTGTTCTTGATAGACGGCGACTGCAATGGCGGCTGTGCCAATAACCCTTATTAAGGATTTATCACGGCGTCGAGGAGGCAAAGCACACAGGACTTCTGTGCCTTTAGATATTATGAAACCACTATTTACACGATACAGCCGTCTTTAACGTCAAGTGAGTAAGAGGTATCATGTTAACAATACGATAACAATGATATAGAGACCCTTTGTTTTTATTCGGTATTGACTAAACGATATTGCAAATTATTTTGATACTTTGCAGTGATGTGAAAAACTTTACAGCAAAGTACCTATTCAATGTGTTAAAAAACAATATGGTTTAAGACAAAGTACAAAGTGTGATCTCAGTCCTATGAATAACTACAATTAAGATATTGAAAAGCGATTCCAACCCGCAAATTATTTGGAACACATCTATTTATTTATTTATTTATTTATTAACATCTTCACAACAGTCTTACTATTTACAAGTTCTGACTGACTAGTTTGCAGCATTTATTTAGTTTTCCAACTGATTAAAAAAAAACTGATAATTAATGTCAGATTTCTCAGAACATGAACAAGTACACGGTCACGATGTTAAGAGACAAAGGGCATTGGGTAAATTTGTTTGAAGAATATTGTCATTTTTTTTTCAGCGGCCACGGATGATTTTTACTTAGTTATTTAGAGTACCTCAAAATACACATAGATATATATAATTTATGGCGTTTAATAATATAAAGCTATTATTAAAAAAAAAAAAATAATAATAATAATATCGGAGCCGAGATATTTAAGTTTTAAGTGTTCAGTTTGTGGTACTAAAAGTACGCCTAAGTAAGAATATAAAATATCTCGGCTCCGATGCACTCACATTACATAACAAAACATGTTTATTTTGAATTATTCTATCATAATTTCCCACTTTTACTAATGGCCGCTCACCTTCAAAATGTATGACTTTTACAAATGACAACAATTTTACCCAAACCCCTTTGAAAGGTATTTCAGCAGACTCAACAAAAAAAGGGCTTCCAGAACACGTTCCAACCTCTCTAATTGGATTTTAGTACGCGGTACATTTCGTACATTACAAAGAAACTCCGTCAACAGACCCCTGGCAAAGATGAAAAGGGCAAAGTAAAATTGTTCCCATAAAACCGCTTTATTCTCTTACTCGTTCCTACTCCGGCCGGTACTCACTACTTGAGCTGTCGGGGGAGGCATTATACCTAAGCAAAACGGGCTAAGGTTGAAGACACGCACTAAAATTGTAAATTAGCGTTAGCGACGCGTGCAGCGGAGCGTTCCAACGTGCATTGTCGGGTGCAGCGTGCACACCAGACTTTTTGCTAAATACATTAAGTTTGCACGTTTAACACAACGCCCCGCTGCACGCACCGCTGTTCAGAATTTGCGGCTTTACACGCGGTGAAATTCCTAGCATAGATGTAATTCCATTTTACTCCTTAACAGGTTGACAACGCATTTGCACCCTATGTCCGTATTAATAAACTGATATGGCTGGAAGAGTACACGTCAAGCCATTGAAAACTGTCATGTTTGTCATCACTTAAGACTGCCACACTGAAAAAAATATAATGGTTGTGAATAAGCGTTCTCCATGATTCCATTCGAACAAGACGTTAGTTACATCAACTAAGATGTTAGTTATTACACCAAAGAACTTGTTTTTGTTACTATCAGCTCTGATTGATGTAATACATTTTGTCAACTAAGAGATAATCTCTCTTGTCCAGCGTATTGCTTTAGATTGTAGACTTATAATACGGGTGGGTTGCGTGGTCAAACCCGATAAGTCGATATAACTTGTTGTGTCAAAAAGAACATTAATCAATACATCAAAACAATTGAAATTTGAATAAACAATTATTTTGATTTATCGGGTTTGACCACTCAACCCTGTGGCTTGTGTGCTCGTTTGCCTTTCCCAATCTCTCCACGTCATAAAAGAAAAGTGTATACGCGCCGAGAGTTTAAATTAGGCTTCTTGTTAAGTTCAACAAGGTGCTCAAAAGAATTGAAAAAGGTCCCACAACGACCGCAAAAACACAGCAACTGTTTTTACTTCTTACAACTTGGGGGAACGATAAAATTGTACAAAAGGCGTTTATTATAATTATTCCAGTCTTCAAAGGAATGCTGAAAGTGTTAACGATTAAAATTAAGTTTACTCGAAATTGAGTTTTGACAAATGTCTAATTAAACCTTTACTGTTTGATCTAAATAATAATTGGGAGCTATTACAAAAGAGGAATGTAGGTCGCTTTAATAGCTATCGTAATAGCCTAGTTGGAAATGTACCCTACCTTCAAAACTAATGGCTCCGGGTTCGATCCATGGTAAGGGCAAATATTTGTATTTATTACCTGATCTTGGGGTAATTTTATATGACTGAGTTGCTTGCGAATAAACAGGAATTGTTGGAAAGGAAACGCTGGATTGTTAGAAAGAGTGTCTATTGTATTTGAACTTTTATGACGCTTTTTTAAACGCATTTTTACCTTAGAGCGCACAACATAAAAAGATAAAAAGATTAAAGATATTTATTCAGTAAGTAGGCCGTACGGGCACTTTTACACATCAAGAATCTACCATAATATTGTATCTCCATCTATCGTGTAGAGAGGCGATTATGTAGAGGCATACATTGCGTCTTCGTTACGAATATACGATTCAGTACCGTTAGGGGTTTTATAATAAAACTATAAAAATAGGTACCGCAGTAAGTGCAGCAATGTCATGCAAAGTTTTATTTGACACTTATAAGAAGCAGACTTAGTTTCATTTAAATTTTGTTTAGTGAAATCAGTCGTTAACTAGTTGCCGATAGATTGCGTGCCGAATTAATTTGTATGAATAAAGAAATGAGGTAGCCCTTAAACTACATGTTCGTATCGAAGACAGACAATGTGATCTCAGCTACAAACAGCCCTTCAATGCGAATATTACTAAAACCACAAGCCTGGAGGTTTCTCAAATCAATCGCATAGGTATTTTCACTTGACCTGGAGAAAGGAATTTAATAATCACACCAGTGCACGAACAAAACCTAGAGCGAGGTATGCCCGTTATAGTCAGGGTCGAAGCAAATATTCCAGTTAGACTGCTGTTTTAACCCCTATCGCAGACAGAGGCGTGATATAAGTTACATCATCGTGTCTGTATGGGTGTTTCAATTTCCCACGTATTTTTAATGACTTCACTGGAATTCTTGCTGCTATTTATCTAAAAGACCGGAAATCTAAATTAGTTGGTATTTAGGGGTTGCACACTTTGACCACTTTTTGAATCAATTTTCAACCGCAACAGGCAGAAAAAATTGTGATGAAGTGATGATAGTCGATATCATTAGTGTTTGACGTAAGTTGACTGGAAAGTTAGTTAGTTTGTTGTTTTTGGAAAAATAAAAAATATAGAAAATCTGCTATAGCGTAAGTGGTCAATTGGTGCAACCTCTAAATGTTACCTTGAATTTTTTACATTATAAAGACTTCGGGCGTAAACAAAGTCTGCAAAAAATATTACTTTTTTTTCAGTACAGATGTGAAACACCCTAATATGTGGCATCGCAGCGTAGCTCCTAATAAGATGAATCGATTATAATCTTTTTTAATTAAAGTTAGCTAGTTTAAGTCGGTTGGTTCTTAGTTACGTTTGATGAAATAATTTGAAATGTGCACGAGTTATGAGCTCTGAAAGTAGGGACGCAATTATCCGAGATTTTTTTATCCACTTAATTAATAAGTTAAAGCTTAGGGTAGTTATTAATAAAGAAACTGGAGAATCTTCACGTTACTAATCCGATTAAACACCAATCGAGAAGCCTGAATAAGATTAAAAGCAATCGATTTAATTTAATTCGGTGAAATGTAATTAAACTCGAATATTGTTTGATGAACGGGCTCGATTGTTACAAAACGGCTCAAGAAACTGAAACCTTATTCGATTAACGATACGACTTGAATTCATTTGGAGTATGAAAGGTTGCCAGTGTCAACAGAAATTCAAAATGGCTGTCCATTTTGGCGCCGTCTGATTATTTATTCATCAAAGTGACTCATGAATTTGGAAAAGTTCGTGTTTTTAATAATAACGTGTTATTAACTTTTTGGAGACTGATGTGGTCGTGTCGTGCGTGCGTGCGTGTATGTCATCTATATACATTGCATCTATAGACGTAGTAAAAACTCATACGTATTTGTCGGATGAGTTCATTTTTAACTTGCTTTTTCAATAAGCTTAACGATAGATAGAAAAGCTCGCTGAGAAAGCAAAATAAATACAAACTTTTTTGACAAAATACAGTCAAGGAAATTGATTTCTAGACCACTTTGGACTATGTCAAAGTGACGTAATCAATCAAAACGTGAGACTTGTTAAGAATTTATTTGCAGTGTCACGTTCACGTCTTATGTGATCTAGGAATTAATTTCCTTGACCACCATGTCGTATGAGCGTGATTATTTACATCTACATACAATCTTTATTTATATAGTGTTCCCGTGTTAAAAAGTCTAATAAATGTAGTAATACTGTCAAACACCGAAAAGGAGTTTCATTTTTAAGGATTATTTGAAAACGGTCCAATGAAAGTTATCATGAAGAAGACAACTTTTTAGTTTATCAACGCACTAAAAGATGGCGCCACAGTCTATGACAGTAATAAGTAATACCCAACATAATAAATAGATTAGATAAAAGATAAACAGTTCATTTATTATACAGGATCAGATAAGAGATTTTTTTATAATCTTTCGTTTCAGCTCGTTTAAGCATAATAAGCATACACTATAAAAGATTAACAAAAACGAACCGACTTTCAAGAAATATCAAATGAAACTCAACCAGGCTACCAAAATCTGTTCTTTTAATAATTATTTAAAATTATTTGTGCCAACAGAGAAATAAAATCTAAGACTCCCAAAAAAAAAAAGAGTTCTTTTTAGGGTTCCTTAAAGAGAGCTTAACGGGACCTCACTACCTACTAAGCCTACGCTGTCCGTCCGGGTTTCCGTCCGTCTGTCCTAACTTTCAAGAGCTTTCCTTAGAACCGTAATAAATAGCGGGTTGATTTTTATTGCAATATGTGTTACTACGGCGGTTTTCCAAAAAAAATAATAATAAAGGGAGTCCCCTTGAAGTAATCTTTTTTTTCAACATATTTTTAATTTGGTTGTGTGTAAAAACGGTAAAACATACAAACGTCAAATGTTGTATGAGTACAATAAAAAATCCTAAAGAAAAATAGCATTATAATAAAAAATAGTCAAGGGTGAATTGGGCTCGATCTGATTCGATTTGAATTCGGATACAAATCGGAATATAATACGGTACGGAACCGAGTCCGACTTACATTTATTTACCTTACAGTTTTTATCTCCCCAACATTAAACATTAAACTTTACAAAGGTATTAAGAATTCTTTCTTCAAAAGAATTATCTCTAACTGTTTACAATAACAAGCAATAAAAACTGCACAATCACATAAATAGTTATTCGTCATAATAGCTGGATCAGATAACGACATTCATTATGATACTGATAACAACGATATAAGGTATACTTGTTGCCTGATCACCGGACTTGTTCCGTGTCCGTCGATACAGACGATTGTGCATCTTACGTCTATGACGTCACGGTTTAATATCGACAAGTAAAACAATAACATAGATATGTTAAGCGTATGTAAACCGAGTTGATAATGTTATTAAACAAGATGGCGTTTATGTCATACTCGTACAACGTCGGACTGATTATAATGGCGTTATTATTTTTGGGGTGACAAAGACAATGAAATGGCGAATAATGTGGGTTTGTAATGGTTTATTAATAAAAAGGAAAGGAATTTAGCATATACATACATCCATTTTTACATAGCGCATAATGTTCTGAATAATTTGTTGCTCTATTAAACACAACCGTTTCAAATTCGTGTTTGAAATCACATTCATTGGTTGGTAGTTTAATATCAGGACCAGTTATTTTCATTACAAATAATTGCTTAACATGGAATTCTTGATTCTGAATAAGTTACAAAATGTCGGGATCTTATAATTAAATAAGTTTTCTATGTATCCATGCTATTGACTATGACTGTCTCTGAATCAAACGCATCAATCAGCTGATTCTTGAACCGTAACAGGTCAATGATCAAACGACACACGTAATTATAACATTTGCGGAATAGCTTCTGCCCGCGGCTACGTTTGCGTATAAATATTTCGATGATCGTAGTTCCCTCGAAAACTTTAAATTTTTCCTGGATTCAAAGTAGCTTGTGTGTGAATCTAGAATGTAAGGTATCCCCATTCCAAATCCGTGCAGCGTGAAGCAGGGACCCGAACCGGTTAGCGCAAAAGCGGTTTTCGATATGGTATTTGTAACACTTGTTTTTACAAACCCTAAGGATGCGTTAAGCCTATTGTCGACTTAGTTGAATCAAAGGATAACCAAACGATACAGTTTGGGACCAAATCAATGTGTGCGACGTTACAAATAATAATAAATATCAGAGGAAGAATCTCACACAAAGACCTGGGTACTAGAAAACGATGAACTTACTTAAAAATAATACAAAGAAAACATCCAAGAGTCAAGAAAAAATAATCACAAATTATCACACAAATACCCTTTACCGGGATTGAACTCAGGACCTCTAACTTTGTAGGCAGGGTGACTACCAACACGGCTAACGTGTCATCGATGTCCCCTGATATGTATTTATTTGTTTATATACTTAAACTATGTAGCAGCTAAGTGTGAAACGCTGCCGTAAGGAGGTACGAACCGCCAATGTACGAGTAACAAAGAGTCATCGAGTGGCCATTGTTACGGCGACCTTACGGCGTAATTTCTAGTTTATTATAGCAATTACTGCGTAAACCTTGCCGGTGTTACTGTCAGGGACTCGATATTAAAAGACGATCGTGCTTTGATTAGTTATAATCATATTGTAAACGCAAAACTATGGACTATTATTGTCACGCCAAACTACCTTATTAAGGACTTTAAAACAGGAAAAAATAATGATACACACAGTTGCACAAACGTTCATTAGCACTGATGTTCCATTATGACACCGTTGTCGCATTCTAATTTGACGAAGTAGAATCTGACAGCACATTCAATTTTCAATTTTAATAATCCTTTGTGCAAATGGACAAAAGAGAAGTAAAGGGAGAAGAGGGAATTTGGGTCTCCGGCACTCTTAACTGATTTACATTTAGACAACTAATGATACTTTATATGATAGCTCACTCACCCTGCCTCCACTATATTACTATTATTATAACCCGGTAAGATTAAGAACATTCCTCAAGGTAAATGTAATTAAAAAATCCTTCGACTAGGTACTTATTTTAATTCAAAACAAGAATGTCCGTCTAAATATTTTGTTTTGTTGTAGTGTCGAAATATTTTAACATCGTTAAATTTCTCCGAAGTTTTTTACTTTGACCAGACAATGTTTTGAAGAACAAAAGTTTTGCGAAACAATAAATTCAGAAAACCTTCTATGCTAGAGAAAATCGAGGCTACATTTAAGATAAAGTGTCAACTAAATTTAAAAGCGCTCAGTTACTTTAAAGTTTATGATCCGTTAAATAAAAAAGGTACACTTTACGCCCCGTGGGGTATAAAGTCTTTTAAAGTTGTGAACGAGACAACTCAGCGTTAGTTGCATTGTTAAATTGTATTCAAGTTTAATTTGTGCTTTCGTATCTTTTTTCTTTTACTACGGTACCTAGTCCAGTGCAAAAATATCTATCAAATGGATCCTCTCATAAATATAGTATACGAAGTTCTTATTACACTGGAATTTTTGCACTAAACACTAGTGTCTGCACTTTTTAAATCCCAGTTTAGTAGAGTACAATATGGAGAGAAAGAATGAAAGAGAAGAAAGAAGGTAGCACTTTGCAGCTAGTTTAGTTTATTTATTCATCAGTGTAATAATACAATATAAATTGCATTGCATGTTAAAAAATACGAAATTACATTGACATCGTCAAACATACATGCTAATTATCAAAGAATACAAGAATAATGAATAGTTAAAACAACAATTAAACATCTAATAATGGTCACTCGTCCGATGTCATTAATTAATAAATGTCATGTCAACACAATAATAAATAGAAAGAAAGCTATAAACTATAAAACTAAAGTAATTTGACATTACCCATTTGTCCTAGTGATACAGATATAAAAGATGCGAAGAGAGCACGTCACTGTACCTAAGGGTTACTATTTTTTGTGCTGAGGGACCATCAAACCAAAATTAAGTAGTAGGTTTTCGTACACGCTTACACACATGTAAACGCAAACTTCAGGAATGAATCTCAACTTAATTGAGCTACCGAGAAAATGCAAATTTCCCGTAGTCAGGCCAGGCTCTAAATGAAACCTAAGCAATTCCCGTCCCCTTCCCTGTTCCACCCTACCTGCTCTAATTTCCCGGCAGCCTAGACTAGCCTAGACTAATGAGCTAACTGGATTACCTAGGTAATAGAAGGTAAAGAACCACCTTAAAGCGATGGAGCAAGGTTTCTAGTAGATTGGCTGCAGTATATGCTTAATGGCGTTCGAACGCTTCACCAATAGAAGTTGGTTGGTTTCTTTAAATGGGGAATATTCTTTTGAAGTAACAGCAGATAACATAACGCTGTGGTAGTTTTGGAACTTATTTGGGATTTTTCCCGAGATGCTAATACCTACTAAATAATCAGCTACACAAACAGCCAATTTTGAACGCAAACCGGTCCTAAAATAAAATTTTCAATGAAATCTGGACAGTCTTATTGAATAACTCCATGCAATAACGTATTCACGGCTGGTAAAAGTTGCAACACGTATAAAAGGTATATAAAACCAGTGAGCGTTTTTACAGTATGTATGTATGTGTGTCGTGGGTATGAATCAAAAGGAGCGAACGGATCTGGACGGCTATAACAAGTTATCAGCGAGTTGGACTTGGATACTCGGATATCCCTTTCTTACTAGTCTGTAACGATAAAGACGCACTAAATTATAAGTGAGAAAATATATGCTAGCTGTTCTTGGCAAAGGGATGCCAGTGAATGTATTAAATTCACTGGTACAGAAGCTTTTTTTTATAATCTTTAAGCTGTTTAATGTGCTGCTTAGATGTATATGTCAGTGACGCGATTAACATGCGTACACAGTGCCGCGCATAGCCAAGTTGAAAAACAGTATTATTTGTTTGGTCAAGATACCAGATCTCATCTCCGTAAGGGTTTTCCCAGACCCATCCACACGCAATCGGCTAGAACCGATCATAAAAACCCTTTATGTCAACTCCATAAGAGCGAAAATGACGTCGTTCCGTTCGCAACGACGAATTGAGCCGAGCCGAGCCGAACGACAGCTTTTTCACTCTTAATGCACGCACATAAAACTTTTTCTTACCGGCTCCAGCCGATTACGCGTCGATAGGTCTGGGGAGACCCTAAATCTCCTATTATCTTCAACGCAGTTAACCGCTTGCGTAATAACGTGCAGAGCGATCCGGCTCGCCCGGTGCTTACCTTCTCGTAACCTGGCCAGCCCGCATGGCCCGCCGCCGGACGAAGAGCCGGTCCCCCGCCGGCCCCGCCCGCCTAGCCAACAAAAACACTTTGCCCAATCTGTCCGGTCTAACGCAGAAGCTACTCAATAGTAGCGACTGCTTAGTTAGGGTTAAGTTAGTGAGTTAATAGGGTTTCCCAAAAGATTAAGTTGACATTGTGCAAGAGTCAGTATGACACTTTCTTGTTTTTATGTATTGTTTCGATTGTGTCAAAAATTCAACAGGGGTCATGAAAAGACAGAAGTGGATGGATGGCGTCATCTCTATCGACGCATCCTGCTTCAGTGTTTTCGTAGCCACTGTAGTTACAATAGGTAAGAATCGAAATTTCGAGATAAAAACATAAACTAGATTTACTGTCTTAAATAAAATAAAAAAACTTATCTTTGGGGCAACCATTTTTAGGGCCAACAAAACTTATTCCATTATTATTTTTTCTACTTAGTTGCTAAATCGTGCCTTTAAAGTTATAGTTCTTAGTATCGTGCAATTCATGCCAGGCATTGTGAGAGGACGATAGGGCTCTTTTGGCAAAAGCGAGGAAGAGAAGGAAGATTTCACGGTAGGTGTTAGTGGACTTATGTTAATTAGTATCAAGATGCTTCATCGGTCAACAGCTGTGGCCGCTAACCAAAATTCTCTAAGACACAAGTGCGTGCGTTGAAATTTGCAACAGAATTCAAAAAACTATAACTCTGTTTAGATTCCACTGTTTGTTTAGGTGGGTCAGATTAAAAAGCATTTTATTAAATTAAAGTCCCGAGACGAGGTTATACACGCTGAAGTTGACTGTAAAGACTGAACAACATTTGTTTTTTATGAAAAACCCAGTAAACAACGTAATTTTTTTACTTTTTTAATGGTTACCTTTCAACGCTAACAAATAATGTGCACATATTAATATTAATCAGGTACATCAGTGATGTCATCTGTGTGCTGTTGCTCACAATTATGGACATAACAGGAATCAGCGTCATGGCAGCGTTGATAAATTGCTCGGCAATTGTGCATGGAATCATCTAAACAGTCATACTATCAATCTTTGTTAATTGATTATTAACAAACGCCTCGCATTCGAGTAAAACTGCGGAAAACAATGCAACCAATTAGTTAAAAACTTGATTTTGTAGATTGGGAAAAGACAATGACTGGATAGGAATGAATCAATTAAACATCATGTGTCTTTTAGTTTAGAAATCGCTGTTGTTGTTCAAGTTTAAGGAATATAGGTACGTACCTATTTTCTTCCTTTTTTGTGAATTGATTTGAATGATTCAGTGGAGCAAGACTGACTTAAACATATCAACTTTCAGCAAATAAATAACTTTGACTTGATAAGACGGATCGATTGAAGATAACATCTACACATGAATACGTGTAAATAATGCAAAATTTTAAAACGCCCGCCTCTTGTATGTTTATGTTTTAGCTTATAAATTCAAACTAAGAAGAGTTAAGGTACTTTTCCACCGGCGAGGCGAGACGAGAATTTAAATTTGTATTTAAAAAAAAAAGCAATTCCCTTCACGCGCATCTTCGGTAGAAATGGTTTTATAATACAAATTTAAATTACTCACCGGTAGAAAAGCAGCTTTACACTCATTATAACCTATGTCATGTATTTCATTAATATAATTAACTATACATGTTAGGACAAAATCATAAGTACCCAAACTTTTGTCAAAGTTTTATTCCAACAAAGCCACATTAACAATAATAATATTTCCTCAACTCCAACGGTAAGGAAATGGCGAAACTTTCCCCGACGCTGCCGACTTGGTCGCAGGCGCAAAATACTAATAATAATATTATCGAGAAATCAAATTGAGCGAGTTCCAACGCCGCGGTAACACCGCAACTTAAGACAGATCAGTAACCCTACCAAGAGTTACAATTACCGTACTCGCTAGCGAGTCGAATGCTCTGTCTCTCACACTCTATAAGAATACTTGCGAGGTCTGCGAGGGACAGAGCTTAGACTCGCTAGCGAGTACGTTAATTGTAACTCATGGTAGGGTTCAGGGGAAAAGTTGTACGGAAAAATCGTATATTTACGGAAATAAAAAAGTATATTGTTGGCAAATTGTGCTTATTTGGAATATCGATAACAATGTTAAATAGGTAAACCTTTGTTGTTTGTACAACGATAAACATATTTTTATCACGTTACGTATCACAGCACATTATGCAGTGGTAGTTAGTGGCCGCCCGGATTACCACAGTCATCTTACCAGGGATTGTAACCGGTTACAAATAAACCGGTATTTATTTAGGTTAAACCGGTTAATAATTTAGGTTACGTTCGAACGAAATGATTTGGGAACGTTATTTCGAAGCGCTCCCTAACCGGTTACTCTGTGTTTCGATACGGGATGAATGACCGCTGTCGCGCGTCGAGGCGCTGCTGGTGGCTGCGCTATCAATCTAATACCATAGCAAACCAATCCTGTCTCCTTAAACGAGCGGTCATTCACCCCCCACACGGAGGAACCGCTCTCTAACCGGTAAATTGATTTCGTTCCCTGTTTACGCTCCGACATAGAGATACCGGTTAGAGCGGTTCTTGCGAGCGTAACCTTTATTATGGGTTAGGCTCTCAAAGTGCGGCTCTAACCGGTACGGAAAATAAACCGGTTTTCAATCCCTGCATCTTACCCCTCAACCTGCCGCCAAGTAGCAGTGTTTACAATGTTGTTATCTGGTGTGAAGATAAAAGCGCTGGTAAAATGATCAGCTTGTAACCATTCCATCTTAGTCCTCAGATTGAGAGAGTGTGAATGTTCATCGGGACCCACTTACCATCAAGTGGCCAGTGTTTAAGCGAATGAAGTAGGTAAGCATCGTGCGTTCCACGCAACACATGTAAACGTTTGCTTTCTACTTTGAAATCAAAACGCAAACGATAAACACTAAACCAATCTGCGAATTAGCTAGGATTTTAATTGGTATCAAGTTACGAGTACCTTAGACCGGCTTCAGTAATAATGGTCCTGGTTTCTTTACTCATCATCATCATCGTCGTCATCGTCGTCGTTATCGTCGTCGTCGTCGTCCTTGTCATATCGCCTTTATTCCAATCGTTATTAGCAGTCGTCACAGTATTCACTCCCTGGTTTTCCATATCGCTCTTCATACAGTCCATTTATCTCATCTTAGGTGTCATCTTTCCTTTATAGCCCTCTAAATTCATCTTTACTATTGATGTATTAATTAAATGTCCCATGTGTTAAACTAACCACAAAGATTATGATGTTTAATATTGTAAATCCGGAACAAAATAACCTTATTACAAATCTAACCAAATTACGCAAACTCAAGCGCTAACTGGCCGAAAAAACATTAACATTAAAATGTAATTATATCACGTAACGTATTAATTAACCACTTCCTAGTGCCAAACAATGGGCACGATTAAAATTCCAACACTACTAATTGTCAACACGCCGAGTTATATCCTAATGAGAATGACAGCAGTGATTCCAAGACCTTATACTGGATCTATCCGGATCGTCTCCGCTAGTCCTCAAAGTCTTGCAACCAGATATGAGGTCTCTGTTGTATTTGGTAGAGTGAATCGCCAGTGAAATGACTAGCTCCTATATCTTAGTCCTTTAGGTTGCAAGTATGTATGTATGTATGTATGTATGTATGTAAACACTTTATTGTACAAAAGAAAAACCATAACAATACAATTAATATAACAACAACAACATTTTACGTATCTAGAGGATAATTGATATTTAGGAGATAGAGTCAAGCCAGAACTTCTTTAATTTGCCTTTTAGGGAGTCTACCGTGCAAGTGTCTATAGACCTCAGATCACTACCAGGAATGTGCTTGTTTTTCTTGACATGGATCTTGTGTCTATCCGCGTCCGCATCGTCAACTTCGTCAATAACACTAAATCACAGCCTTTCAAATGTTTGTTAACTC
Source organism: Acleris laterana (assembly GCA_963966035.1). Lineage (NCBI taxonomy): Eukaryota > Metazoa > Arthropoda > Insecta > Lepidoptera > Tortricidae > Acleris > Acleris laterana. The sequence continues at coordinate 778,309 of OZ014450.1, forward strand.
CGCAAATATCGTATTTGTTACTGTGGCGATAGAAAGATTACTTAGATGACAACTGAAAACCATCCATTAAAAAAAAACTTATACCAGTGACATGCTGCGCCGACCACAGATGATTTATCCCAATCACCTGGGGGCAAGGAGATGATGAAGATGATGATGACGATTGCAGTGACATTATCGATCCGATTTTCACTCAGATAATGATATAAATGAACTTGTCTGTATAACAAAACAATTGTAATTCATTTCAAAGCTATTAATAGGGTTATAATTAAAAACCCGAGGTTTATAACTAGGGGATAACTATTCAATGTTTAACAAAAGATAGGAAGGAAAAACGGAGTTTTCACAAACGGTCTCGATTGCAGCAAGCGTTGCGGGAACCACTAGAAACTTTGCACTTAGTCGATAAACTGCACTATCTTCTAGTATCACTTCATATTAAGTTACCACTTTGGCTTAATATAACAGCATAGTTCACTGAACACTTTAAACTCAACTTTCTATTCCAGTGCCATAGTAATAGGCAATATGTATAAAATGTTTAACACAGTTGATAATACAAGTACTAACATGTTAATAGAATGCAAGTTGGAGTAGGTAGGTATCTAATTTGTATTTGGTGTAGCAATAAACAATTTCCTTTTCCTTTTTGTTTTCTTTTTTAAGACAGGAATTGAATTTTCAATTTCCGTAGTCAAACGATTAGTGTAAATGAAAAAGATAAACGCATGGGATCACCTAGATGACTGGATCGAAAATGGCTGCCACTTGAATGGTCCAGGCATTCAGATTGGCTACAGAGCAACACCTTTAACTGCTAAAAAGTAATGTATAATGATACAAAGTATGAATAGGGTTATGAATAAGTTAAAACCCGACACTAGTGTCAGCAATGACAAACCTAAGAGCTTATTGCCTAACGCACTCGCAATCGCAATAGTTTTCATTTTGACAGTCCGAAAGCGAGTCTGCATACAAAATAAAAACAATTGTTGCACTTTGAACTGATCGTGAGTGCGTAAGGCAATAGCGACGCAGGTTAGAAGTAATCGAAATAATAAAATGCCTAAATCCTCCTGAAGGACACGGTGTACTTCATAATGACGACCCCGATGTCGTCATCATAGATTGTCAAAGCATAACAGAGTACCGGAGTACCCAAAATAGAAGCAAAATTTACCTAAACGTCACTTTTCCACCGGTAAATGATATTGTATCAAAGACACCGCTATATACTTAAATTAATTAAAATTACAATTCAAAGATAAATAAAATACGTGCCGAGGCCGGACTACTCCAATGCAAAACGAGGTTGCTGTTAAGTATAATAATATGCAATATGCAATCCACATTCACTTAAATTAATGCGGATAAAATTGTGGATTTATTTAAAAGAACTACAGAATTTACATACATACTTAAACTCACGCCTTCGTTTCGAGAGTTAGTTACCTACAACTCTAAAAACTTGTTAATAATTCTGTAACCACATTTTGCACAAAACGATGTTTACCAGCGTATTAGTGACAGGTTCCAAGCCCATCGCCTAACAGTACTACTTTATTCCCGACGGCATCTACAGGAACACACGGAATTTAATTATGAATAATAATTCTTACGTATGTTTTTAGAGTAAATTACAGTAAGAAATACCATTTTCTTACCACATTTGTGCACTTTGACAAATTAAATTAAATTCTAACCAATGTAACCGTAATAATTGTTCAAAATGTGCAACACTTTAAAACGTAGAAAACATAATCCCAAATGGTAATTGAAGTTCACGAAAACATTTCAAAGAAAAATATAAATTTTAAGATAAATCGTACGATTCCAAATACCGATAACAAGTAACAACACCACATGTGTTATTCCTTAATTAACTATTCCTTAAACACACTGCACTGCACATATTATTCCGATATTCTCGATATCATTCAGTTCATCGACCGCATTAACTTAGGTATCCTTGACTGATTCTTTTTCCTTAATATGAATGACATTTTCTTCAGCAATAACATGTTATGCCCCTCCATCCGGTTGACCTTCAGTTCTTACATTTCAATTCACGCCTCGAGATTTACCATTCGTATTTATTCTTGAATTTTATATGCTTTGTGCGGTGCTATTGTCAGCAATCATATCAACAGTTACTGACCTAGAAAATTCGATACCTATTTATTATGATAATCTATAGTATTTGCATCACTAACTTTTATCATAAAAGACATTAATATATAGCGAAAACTAGGGTATTCTCATAAATTTACAGTGTCGTATAATTGATAATATATCGGACCATAGAAGAGGCTCTAAAATAAATGAACTAGACTCTATTGTTAAAGTTGTAAGAGCTGACATTTTTGAGCAGCTTATACGCTTTAATATATTGGATGTCGCGTGTACAACGTGTTCCTTTGTGCTGACATTTTGCAGTTCTCTTTGTAGCATCGTGCATCGTGCGCAACGCGGCGCATATTGAAGAATCACGCCGTTGTATATTTTTCAACTACGTCACAATCACAACAAAGATCTACTGCGTAAAACCCCTCACTTATTTGTATTTGATCTAATCTAGCAAAAACACACTAATAAACGTAATGTTTTTCAAAAAACACGACATTTTAAAGTACTTTTATAGATACGCGGGAAATGTAAACAGCGCGCCGTGGAAAATAAATAATGCAAATCTGTACGTATCATTCAATAACTTCAGATATCGATTCGGTGCCAGTTCACGGTCTTTACTTTCAATTATTCATGTCCAACCGGGCTGGGTTTTAATTCAGAGACTTCGTAACATTTTGTCGATTCAGGAACTGTGTTGATTTTTTTTCGAACTTTCGATTTGAAAACGATAACCTGGGATAACACAGGAGATAAAAATGTGCCAAGATATAATCCATTCCACTTAAGGAAAGATAATAATTCCCATTTGCTATTTGGTAATCAGTTATCATCAAGCAAGTGTAGAAGCTCTAGTTTTGTATTGCTTTTCGTTATTAAAGGTTAACAAAGTTGTAACAAATACAATTCTATTCTATTCACAAAAATACTTTTTATGCTTCTGTCTATGACAACATGCCCTAAATTTTACGCAATTCTGAAAATAATGTCACTAATACCCATTGTTGTGAAGAATTGGTGCGGCTGTTGTCCCAAAGAATAAATTCCTGGCCTCGATAAAAAACTACATTGTCATCATCCATTTCACACTCCTCGAATCTGATAAGACCATTATATCTTCCACGCTACTTGTCTCAATCAGTCTCAAGCCCTCCAATCAAGATTTCACGGGTTCAGTCAACTAAATCAAGGTGACGAGTGGTACGGTTCCCGCAATGTCTCCGGCTACGTATACTGACGTGTGAACGAACTTTATCGCATTGTTGGAGATATTTATAGTCTTATTTGCTTCGCTTCGTCCTCCGATGGTCCGATGACCTGAATAAGAGCAAGGAAGACAAATTGATTTAGTGGTGGAAGTAAGGCAATAGGTAAGAGGTATGGACTGTGGATCAATAGTTTTCGGTTTAATGTCCTACGCTATTCAGAACATTTGATCAGAATAAGCAATTCATCAACAGACAATATTCTATAAATAGTTAGTTACCTATAATTTTAATGATCATTGTAATTTAATGTGCATCTTAACACCATAGCTCTTCTAGTGTATTCTCTTTTAAAATTATTATATTACCATTAACCTTTACTATCTTTGTCTTGGTAATATATTGCTTATTGAAAGAACCTTCGTTATTGATAATCTTTAAAAGAATAATACAGAAAAACAATGAAAGCAACAAAACTCTCGGATGTATTTCGTTTTACTTTTAGAACAGTTAGGTATTTGTTGCGACATTATTTCCGGAATAAGTCTGGAACTCTTCGGGAAACGAATTAATTTTCTTCAGTTCAATGTCCTCTAAACAGAACAGGCGTCATTAAATATTAGTATAACAACCATGACGAATCAAATGCGTACAAATGACCTGATGAAGGTCGGTGGTACCCCAGCAGAAGGTGAAAAATTAATTGAAGTGACAGTTGAAGGAAAACTTGCATTAACTAATACTTGTGTTAATAATCCACCACGGCAAGCTCCACTACTTATTTTTTTATACACTGACGTTACTGTGCAAAGTACGAGTAAGAGCGAGGTGCGTTTTCAATTAAAAAATTTAAAACTCTATAATTTCATGTTTCTGACTAACTAATTCAGTGGAAATGGGTTACCAAATTATAATATTATTTTATCAATAAAGTTGCAAGGAGTTTTACATTTGAAAACTTTTCAGAGTATGATCACAGTACTTAAAAATGAGGCCAAAAGTGAAAACTAGCGTTCTCGCAACCTGTTTCATTTTTCACAAGCATAACAGATTTTTCTCAAAGAAATGCGCGTGCATTCAATACTATAGGTATTCCGGTAACTGTGCCACGCATGACAATAGGTAATTATTCGAGACAAAAACAACAGAGACACATTGCGAACAGAACGGGACAAAACACCGAAATAATCACGGCTTTCTTAGGTCAATAGCACGAATTTGGCACAGATAGTTTAAGCCTGTTGCTGAAAAATGAACAACTCAAATTTAAGCGTAAAACAAATTTTGTTTGTTGAACTTTTGCGTCGGATTTTCAAATAACTCTTCAACATTCAGAATGAAATTAATAATATTGAGAATGTGAAAGAAACTACAACGTTGTTGAAGTGCTGAAGTACGGGAAGTACAAAAACATTGAGAAATATCAAGGATATATAAATCAAAAGAAGATTTACTAATAAGTATTAGGAAATTAGCAATGATACTAGTGTTATTGCCAAAAGTAAATCTGTCATTAGTGAACCCAGTTCGGAAACAATAAAGTTTGTTATTGTTGACAAAGAATCGCCTAGTCTACAAACAAGTGGGAACGAGCGAAGTTCCTAATCCCTTGAGCGGTATTGTATTCTTTGGTTGTATTACACCTAATAAAACTTGTACAAGTAATTAAAGTTGTGTCGAAGTCTGTAGACAATGTAATTACTTTTTCTTGTTGGGAATTAAGTGCAGGCTGATAGTTTTACTAAATCTCCTAGTTGTAATGGATTTAACTAGAAATAAGTATCAAATTTAGCCGCTTTGAAAGAAATATTATTTATACCTAGGTATATTATTCTTGAAACCAATTACATAAAGTGTAGTAAGTTAATAAAAAAAAACCAACGGTTGCATGGAATTATTCAGATAGGCATACATTTGTTTAATGACTTCCTTTGTTTATAATTAAGTGACGAATAAAGACATTGAATACGTTACATGAATTATTTACTGTGTTGTTATGTGCTATAGGTGAACTAGTTGTTACGTTAGTTTAAACTAGTCAGACAATCTTGCTCTCCACTTATCCACTGTACAGTAAGGTGAAATCAATTTAGAGTTAGTCCCTCTCAGAATTGATTTCGAAACTAGGTCTAGGCGAAGATAATCTCAGAATCAAATTGTAAGGTTGACAGAGAACCAAATGACGCCTATTCAACGAGCAAAACTAGAATCCTCTGTAATCGAGAAACCGTAAACAACGCACAAATAACCTGAATTCGATATTGGCTACGACCGAACAACTGCTAAATAACTCTGTCAACACTAGTTCATGTTTGACGTCCTGCTAACAGGCCTTTATTTTAGGCAACGAGGCCCAAATATGCAAATACCTAACGGACTAACATAAGTACATATAAATAAATTAGCGAGATTTCGGAATGGCGAATGTACCTTTAGCGCTGTTTTTTTGATTATTGCTAATAATAAAATAAAAAACTCCTAAAAACTGAAATATCAGTCTTGATAGTAGGTATACTAGAGGAACTATCGAAGTGAAATACCTAACGGCGCAGTCCTGTTATGTCAAAGCTGACATTTCAGGACTTTAAAATGCCAATATTCTGGAATACTAAATTGATAGGTACTTCCAAATTAAGGTATGGTTTTGTTTCCGATATTTCGAGCCTGTCATTTTGTGAATTTGGTAAAGAGAGTAGTCTGGTATTTTGAGAATGAGCGAAGGAGACAGCGCGTGTTTGCTGCTGGTAGTCTCTTACAGTAATGATGAACTCAGCCTTGGAACCTCGCGAAGTAGACACAAGTTATTATAATAACAAGTTTGACTATTATCCAAAATTGGCAGACATCGAAGTGCGATCTCCGGGTTCGTACAGAGGGCATAAATTAATAAGATCTATCCTATTGCAGAACAATTCAATCAATTCATATCTGTTGCTGCTGATCATAGATATTTTCCTAAGATGACATGACAAGGCCGTACATAATCTTGAAAAGACGTCATTTTCAAGTCGTGCATACTGAACTTTGACGTGCCTTGCCATGGGAATCTCCCTCAAGTGCTTATAAATAAATACGGCTGTAATATACAAACGTCGAGAGTAGAGACAACACAATATCTCAACCTAATTTTGCACCAGTTCAGTCAAAAATCTTGATGTAGCCAATTTTCGGCTCTGTCCACGCTGGAAACCAGTGTGCACTGGGCGCAAATTGTAGCGGTCTGTAACCGCCTTTGACTGGTATTGCTATGATTAATCACTTAAGGGTTGCGGTTTCTGCATGTAGTTGTGAAGTCAACACAACGATGATACAGAACCAAATTGACGCACACACGTACGGTACTTGTGGGAATTAATGTCAGTTGCAATTCATCTATTTGTATACATATTCTTACACACATGTGAGCAAGAGACAAGGCTAAAGTGATTTAGATGGTTTGATTGGGGCATAGGCTAGAATGGTCTAGACACAGATTGGATGCATTATAAGTTATGAGATTCAAGATTGGTCGCCATGTTCGTTCGGTTTCAAGATGATGAATGGTAAGGTTTATGTGATCCAATTAAATTAAATCCATGATGTTTAGAAAGTGCTTTGAAGGAATAAAAATAACCCATTTAAAAATATGCGATTGTTCGTTCCGTATCGTTCGTATTTTATTATGATACGTTTCAAGTGTATTTCCGCACGGATATACTTTAAATATTGTTGATGCTGATTTGGACAGGAAGCGATATAATTAAGCGTTTTTTTAATTCATCATTTCGTTAGCTCAATGAGGTCTTATCACAGAATTCGTTAGGGAAAAACCGACAGAAACAGGCACACAACCTTAGGTTTGAAAACATTACATCAGCCACTTAACTTATTGACTGAGGCACTAGGCATAAAGTGAAGCAAACACACCTATAGGATGAACGAACCCATTCAACAGAAGGCCAAAGCAAACCACTTGTTAAAATATAATTCAAATTTCACTAATGGATCTCTTAGCCTTAGCATGACTCCGGCTACAGAGCAACGGGAAAAAGAAACTATTCTGTTCGTACTGTGATCGTGCTTGTGCTAGGGGCAGTAGCGAGAGGCTCGCCTTGAGCATGCGCAGCCGCTCGGCGACCTTTGCGACAGTAGGGCCGATGGCGGTGTTTAGTTTCAAAGTGAGGATTATAAAAGTATTTCGTTACTACGTCTACCATTATTCTCACTGATATTATACAGTCGAAAGCAATAAAAACGAGTCATGATGTATGTATATTTGTACGGAAAGTGAGCTGCTTTTATTGTTTTCGAGTGAAAATCCAAAAGTGTTTAACACCTCAACCTACCTCAACTGATCGATGTGAAAGGTATAATAGATAGTTTATTGCCCAGAGACGGGCATATTAGGGTATTTTTTAATTCGAGTACTCCTATACTATGTGTTAGAAGTGTTCATGCAAAATGTCAGCTTTTATGTCAATATAAAGGTGGTACATTAGACAATAGGTTTGAAATTTTGAAAAAAAAACTGCAATTTTTATGTAAATTTTTGGGATTAACAAGTAATTTGGTAGAAATGATAAGAATTTGTTTAACATTCTGCTTTCTAAAACACTGCTAAATCCAGAAAATAATCCAGTATTTTTTCGAATAAATATACCAATTGGTATATCACCTAGATTTCGTTATTTTATGAGTAAAAATCCATTCATTTTGAAGATCTACACACAGACTAGATTGAAATAGAAGAACATTAGCAACTAAACATAGGTACCAAGGTCACATAAATAGGGCAGTGTTAGATAACGGCACAAACAAACGCAGAAGAGAGGAACGCTGCAAAGACAAAACATTTTAATTGTAATACACCAGGATAACATAAATTATCTACAGTTTTCCTCCTCACGACGCAATTATGCGCGTGTTAGTTTTTTTCTTCCTTTATTGTACTGAAAATCCTTGAGTTAACATAGCGTATACTAATTATACCTTTCAATTAAGAATGAATTTGTATAAAATACAAAAAAGTTCTGCATATGTAATTAGTGATTAGATTGCATATCCTTTAATTAGGGCATTAATTATTGTTCCTTTTAAGATTATATGGCCGGATGTATACTGGAAGTATTTTCGTGAACTATAATAATATACCTATGTACCTACAATTGTTTCTTGGCGTAGTTTTTTACCACTATATGTTTAAAATGTCATATATGAATTGACATTTTTATGAACTCGACTGTACAAGGGCAATTTTATGAACTAGCGACCCGCGCTTGCTTTGCTTCGGCTTATGTGAGTTTTCTGTAATACCTACCCGTACATCATGCAGTTTTTTATCTATACTATAAAACATTATAAAGAGGAAAGATTCGTATTTTTTTTTGTATACTGTAAACTACTGGAGCGATGTCAAAAATTATTTCACCATTAGAATGATACATTATCCATAATATGCTGTATCTATAGGTTGTTTTGTTTCTGCGCAGACTGAGTCACAGGCAACAGCTATGATGTATTGTACACTCCTTGAATCACTATCTATTGATGAAAACCGCATCAAAATCCGTTGCGTCGTTTAAAAGGTCTACATACAGACAGAGGGACAGACGGCGGAAAGCTACTTTGTTTTACGTATACAACGTAAAGAAGATAATTCGTCCACAGTGCGGGCGTTTCATTTTATTACACCGAATTAGAGTAACACAACGACTGTTGAAAAGCAATTATTGTTAAAAAAAAATGCCTGTGTAAGTGCACCTGTATAGCACAGAATTAAGAACAAGTTGGAAGTTCGGCTCTACCACAACACAAACGCGAAGGATCCACGTTCAAGAAGCAACTTTATTACAAGGCCATTACAGTTGCAAAGCTCTGTGCGTGCGAGTGTTAGTAGCGTGCGTACTTACTCATTCAGAACAACGAAACATACCTGAAACCAAATAAAACAATTAGTCAAAATTAATAAAAAAAATACAAGTTAAGTACGTCACCTTAAAACAACATTAAAAAGTTTCCGTTTGTGCGAAGTTTTAATTTTAAGACTTCGCAACAGCAAGGAACGTTATATTACCAATTTTCATCAAGTAAACTTTACTAGCTCTTCTTGTGGTTCAACTTTCCTTATTACCAAGTAGTAGGTTTGTTTTAGAATAAAAGAATACAGTTACTATCCGGTCTGCGGTTACGAAGATATTGGATATTTAAATGTAGCATTTAATGATCGTGGACTGAAATTAAAAAAAATGTTTTTTTTATAATATATGGTTTTGATTTGTGGGTGTTTTAATGTAATACTTAGTTGGTCTCAGAGAGTATTTTAATCCTTGATAAAAATGGGACCGATTGGCATTAGTAAAATGTACTCAAATCTGTCGACTTTTTCGCTGACTGATTTTATCAATAATCTAATATGTTAATGTCGATTAGTCATTTTGACAGTAAATCAGCTTGCATCTCTCGGGGGTAACATTTGTATGATCTATGTTGTGAATTATGCGATAGAAATGTAAGGAAAGGTACGTTCAACCTATTCAATCTGTTTGATTGAACTATTTATTTATTCTGTGGCACAACTACAACTATACGCATTCCTAAGCTTAAAACTATCTCTCCACTTGCAGCCTACTCAATCTCAAGTGTGTCCTCAAGTGCGATATCAGACCTTCGCCCGCACGCAGCAAGCGGCGCAGCTCGAATGACGCTTGCGCAACCAATTGTGCAATGCAGGATGCAGGTCGGTTTTGGTTACGCGTTGAATGCAGTTTTGAGGTTAAGCCGTTTGTAATGCGCTTTGTTAAATAAACATTATTAGGCGAGCGTTGAAAATAATCAATAGGATACAGAGTCCATTAGTACAAATACCTATTTGCATTCGCAAATACTTCGTCCACGTAATACTCTTTTAACGATTTTTTTTAAACACGGATATTCCTACGGAATGGAGAAGGCTCCTGAGTGACATGTGGGAGACAGACATTCTCATGAATGCTTATTATTTATGCTAGAAATATTACCAGTCACGAGTAATAGGTTTACACATGACTAGTGCAATTTTAAGACTGCAAATCTAAGACCAAAATCTACTGCCAACCATGAGAACTAAAATGGAATGCCACTACTTTCCCAGTTTTGTTATCTCGATACAATATACAATAATGCCAACGCAGCTGATTTACCGTAAGCTAAAGGATAGCCACTATACTACTGTAGAAACTTCTTTACATCAGTACTATTCAGTACCCTTACCATGAGTTACAATTACCGTACTCGCTAGCGAGTCGAATGCTCTGTCCCTCGCAGACCTCGCAGTATTCTTATACAGTTCGAAGGACAGAGCATTCGACACGCTAGCTAGTACGGTAACCGTAACTCATGGTGAGAGTACAGTAACCCAATTTGACAGAGTGCACGCGTACTCGACTTACCTACTTGTAAATAGTTTATAAACAAAATCTTCAACACGCTGCCCACGCTCATCGTTACTGATATTTAATACAGTTACACAACACAATAACCGGTGTGAAACATCTGTTTCAAACAAAAACAAACACATGCTCTCGCGCAATATTTTGCCACCTTGTTTTTCATTCCCGTTTCCGTTATCTTTCTTTCTCGCTACCTATAACTCTTAACCAGCTATTTTCATGATCCTACTATCTATAACCTATTATAAATAACATCCAAAATACTAATAAAAATTCTTAATTCATTAGATAGCCAAGTGGCAAACAATTCTACGCCAGTTATTGACCTGAAACTGCAGACACACAAATAAAAAAAAACAATAAGCTTATGAAAACAAAACGTTATCTTTAGTTATCTGTATAAGGAACAATTGCGCATAGATTAGCAACTACCTAAACTCTACGTCAAGTCTAGACGAAATCACCCGTCTATGTTTAAGGGCTCTAGTAAGAAAGATGTTTTTACTGTATCGATTCGATAAAACTTTAGGTGGTGAGAGCAAGATATTCTCGTCTTCATAACATTAAACTTAACTACCCATTTACTACAAACAAATTTGCCAGCAGAGAGACGTCTACTGTTGGACAAAAGTCTCCATCAAAGCTGCCTCAACGGACAAATGTAACCTATCTATAAATATTAACACTATCAATATATCAACCCATAATAATATATGTTTGAATGACGACGCGCTGGCCTAGTTGGTAGTGACCCTGCCTGCAAAGCTAGCGGTCCTGGGTTCAAATCCCGGTAAGGGCAGATATTTGTGTGATGAGCGCGAATATTTGTCCCTGAGTCATATTTCTCTATACTATAAGTATTTATATCGTTGTCTAGTACCCATGATGATGATGATGGGTGGGGACGCCCGGCCGGATCAGGCGGGCGGTCGATCAGTCTCCCGGTCATTCCGCCCATGTCTAGTACCCATAGTATAAGCCTAGAACTTAGTTTGGGACTAGGTCAATTGGTGTGACATTGTCCCTCGAATAATAATAATAATATATCAAAATGAAGTCCCTTACTAACTAAATTGACGTATAACCAAAGGAAAAAAAACCTTTTTTCGCAATGACTAGAATTGATCTAAACCGGAACAAAGGTAACTGAATAAAACCTTGTAAAATAGGGACCAGCGACACCAAACTAATTACAAATCCGACTACTCACCTATCAACAATGCAACTGCGCGTTCACCATTCACCCTTCGCTACCGACATAGTTGGTTCCATCGAGTTTAGAGCGAACTAGTCCATTCGGCTTTCTAGTCACAGCAATATAGGTCTTGTTTGAGACACAAAGGGGTTCAATTAATCTAGCTAGATTTATAGGCAGAGCGACAAAAGGGACGAAACCCTTGCACGGACCTTAGAAATATATTCCTTTCATTCAAAGGGTAGCAATCTTTTACAAAGTGTTGTTTAGTTCTAATCTTTTACAATTAATAACTCGTCTGTAAGTAGACACAACATATTTTTTTCTGTATCTAGTAATGAGACCTTAAAAGCGTTTAAAACGATAGCAACTAAATGTACCGATTTCATAATCTAGACATCCACTGATTCTTAATAATGGAAGACTTAAATTCCCAAAGATCGCGAAACACTCAGCGCGGAACCTTCGCGCCAGCGATAAAGAAAAACTGACAAAAGAAATCAGGAATGTCTAGGCATTTTAATCAGCAAGAACCTTGGCCGTGGCATTGACTTTAGTCGTGGGTTGACGCAGGAGAGCGCCTGGTTACACAGGTACGTACAATGATTGTATGTTACAATTGATTGGACAATCTCTTGATATCTAGAGCGGAATAGAGGACTCAACCAATCTGTTAAAGGGGGTCATATAAGTACATAAACGCAGCCATGAAGATACGTACGTCAGACACTTCTGTAATAGTGACAAGGATTTTCAGGATAGTTGACAGAGTCTTGTACATATGCACACAAGCAGGATAAAATTCAAAATTCAAAATATTTATTCAGTAAATAGGCCACATGAGGTCTCTTTTATACGTCGGTAATATAGAGTGAGTCTACCAGCGCTTCGGACAAGACCATCATTGCGGAGAAGAAGCGCCGCAAAATACTCCAGGGTAGTGATTCTCTCAACAACGACGGTCGGACGGACAAACGAGTGAATGTCCAAGCGGCGAGTTTAAGTAGTCCCGTCAGTGCGAACAAAACATATTTTAGCGCGTGCATTTTCAATTAAGCAGCATAGTTTCTGCCGATGGATAGAATGTATAAGGCTGTGATTTCGCTCGTTCATCCGATCGTCCGTTGTTTTTGAGAGAATAAGGGTGCGGCTCCACTGAGGCGGAGATGAGCGGAGTGGAGCGGAGCTGTGCCAATATTAACCAATAAAAGGCGCATGCGGTCACGTCGAGCGCGCCTTGCGCACGTTAGTTTAGATTCTATTGGTTAATATTGGCACAGCTTCGCTCCGATCCGCTCCGCTCCGCTCATCTCCGCCTCAGTGGAGCCGCAGCCTTACACCCCAGTTGCAAATGCTGTATGCGTTGTGTTGCTATTTTGGATCGGATGCATTGCGTGACGGCTATAAAAGTGGACGAGTGAATGAAATTATTCAATGTGATTCTTCCATGATAAACGTTTGTTTTTTTAGTTTATGAATAGAGTAGTAGAGAATGCAATTGGGCATTAATTCCGCCATTTTTATTTGTTTGTATAAGTTTAACGCCTATGTCATTTTATTTGTTTGTATAAGTTTAACGCCTATGCTTTTGTTCCCTAAAGGTTTTACCAATTTCAAAACCGTTTTTTTCTTATTTAAAGCTTGTTAATTTTGCAAGTAATGTGCAATAAATATTAAATAACATACTTAATCAAAAACGCTTCGTCGCGCTTCTTTTCGTTGGCCGGCCTTAGAATTCTAGCTCTAATTTCCGAATCATCGCCTATCAGTCTCCTAGCTCGGTCAATATACTCGTGGCCAACACTTCATGCTGATGTAATGTGGGACGATGACTCAAACCTGATAGCAATCAGGTAAATTACATATAATATAACACAATACGACTAACAAAGGACGTTCCAAGCTAGGGGGGAGATAACCGCTGCGTGGAATCAGTCTAGTAACAACTCGACAGATCTAGTCTGGCAATTGACAGATGAGAATGAAAAATTGGCGGGAAAAATCAAGGTGTATCCCTGACGTATAGTGCTAAAAATTGTTTTGATACTTGTGATACATATTATGTAATAAATATATTTTTAAAGGCTTTTATTAGGTCCACCTGTTATTATTATACTAGGAAACTCTACCTGTACTATGAAATAAATAATATCGGTACTGTTTTATGGATAAGGACATAAATTACATAATATTCTACTTAACAGTATTTTACTTTTGAAAAGATGAGAATGATTTCAAATCGCGCTCCTGGAAAGTTAGCAAAATGCACGATAACGTCTTACGAAAAACAAGAACAGAAAAATGTTGCTTTCGCACAGAAAAAGGAATATTTACTCGTATGTACGTAAATGGACTTTTTAGGTTAGTACTGATAGATCATTTTGATCCTTGTTTGTTTTATATTTGTTTCAATAAGAATGAGTATAAGAGTTATTTCTCATTTATATTCGTTAACATTCTTTAGTCTCAAGACGAATAAATGACGTTTGACGTGAGTTGACAATCGACTTATTTGTTAGGTACCATCTGAAAAGCTCTTAAGAAATCTCATTCTAATATTTGATTTGCCAGACTAAGTATTTCATGCCAATATTACTCGATAAATGATGTGCTTGTTGTCATAGTAATGGAGATTTTTTAAAGAAGGCATCCGCACTGGTTGTCTCCTATTGGTAAGCGATAACCAAACATTTTGTGCAATTTGCGACACTTTCAGAGTTGTTACTAAATGAATATTGGTGCTACCATTCGATATTATCCTTCTAATAATAAAATATAACTTCACGAAAGCATAACTCAAAATGGTGCCAACAATGAAAGAAAATCATTGGTTAAGAATTACATAATGATGACATATCGCTTTATTTTGTGTTTTCAATAACTACAAAGTTAAGTTTAATGGTGTTTCTCAAGAATTAGGTAGAGTGTTAAGCGTATCGTTTTCTTTTGTTTTTCTAATAGGCTCCTTTATTTGTTTTAACGTCACTTCAAAATATTTCGTCACATGGGTAATTATTATGAACATTCAAATTCAAATATTTACCATAATGGTAATTTCATAATAAATTGAGAAGGCACACTATGCGTGCTACTATGTCAATCAATGTCGTTTTTTATATCACGAATTCATCGACAAATTATCACTATAAACATTGTATCGATTGCCTTAACATACCTAAACCATAGGTAACAAAAACAATCCTGACAACTGACGCGAACTGCACAACAGTAACCTTTTTTTTCAAAAACATTCGCAACACCAGGGGGCCTAATATGGCTACGTTTATGGCGTGATAAATTTCTGATAAGGCATCCGTCACCTTCTGACAGGTAAATAAGTACACGTGTCAAAAAGTGACGGATGCTTACTAGGCATACTAGGCCCGCAGAAGAGGAATCGCAGAAGCGTTGCCGATCTTTGAGAAAAAGAGTAGGAAATAAAAATAAACCAGTATCAAAGAAACTATCAATATAATATGAGAAGGTTATATACATTGTCCACCCCTAAAGACGTTTAGTAAACATCTAAGTATACTAATATTATAAAGCTGAAGAGTCTGTTTGTTTGCTTGAACGCGGTAATCTCAGAAACTACTGGTCCGATTTGAAAAATTCTTTCAGTGTTAGATAGCCCATTTATCGAGGGTTTAGGCTATATATCATATTCACATAAACAAAAGCGAAGCGAAGGCGGGTCGCTAGTGTTATAATAAAGATCCTTTAAACACTCATGATACTTGAAAGCGGCCTTCAAGGCCATAGACAAACAATACTTCGAGAACATGAGAAGAAGAAGAAGTACCTACCTGAAAAATATAGGTTAATACCAAAGGGAATTAAACCGATGAAGTTTTATCTTTGGACGTCTGTTTACCTATTCGATAAATAAACTATCCTATGACCTTCCCCAAGGTCCGAAATGAGTCTACAACAAATTCGAGCTAAATTGGTCCAATGTTGACCCTCGGAAACGAAAGAAATAAACAGACCTTTCGTATTTGTAAAACAATTCGAGACTGTCGTCCGCGTGGAATTCTTTTATCGCAATACATTTCGTCGGAAACGGAAACTATTTCCGAGGCAAAAAGTATCCTTGGACGTCATGGCTACTTCTTTGAGGTTTTACCCCAAATTTTATACCGTATAGTCATGAAAGCGGTAGGCATAGACTTATCATAAAAATATCATACGAAAGAAATAAAACTGAACTCAAACCGTTTTTTCTTAGCTGTTTACAAACAAAATCATTCCCATAAAACCGAAACGTTTACACAAATGCAATCACGCAAAAAAGAACTTTATTGGTGACATTATGAAACAGTTTTGTTCGGTGTTTGCGCGCAGTTTTATATTGAGATTTCTGGGAAAGTGACTCAAGCTTTGCGAGTAGTTTAGATAACATTCGTAATGAGACCACTATGTGATTACCTACGTAGATGATAAAATTATAGCTCCTTTGTTTTCTAGTTGAGTTTGCCTCGCTATTTTTATCCTACTACGCCAAGACAAAGGAAAGTTAATAAGTCAAAGACGCCGTAACTACAAAAACATAAAACTATCTAGAAAAACAAAAAGGATGAACGAGGAACCTATTTCAAGTAGGGAATGCAAATCGGTTTTAACCGGTTATTTTCATCCAAAAACGGTTAATAACCAGTTAAATTGCATTCCTTAATTTATAGCTACTTGATACTGTCTTAGATGATTTTTAGTAGGTGACATAAAACTCTCTAATCTCTTATATATCAAGATTTTTTTCTGTACATGTACCTAGAGTTTTTTTGTTACCTTTCTCGGCGTTATTTCCTTAAAAATTAAAGCTTTGTACCAATAATCTTCTTAGTAATCTTTGAGCTACACGGCGGACACATGGACAGACGGGCGCCGCGAATCTATAAGGGTTCCTAGTTTGACTTGTGAAACTCTGAAAAACCGAACATCGTGTTGCATTCATGCTCCTGAACCAATTTTTCAGAAACGCAAATCAAACGCAAGTCATTTCATAAGATTCGGCAAGAGCTTGCGACTGACACAGGTTGAATAAAGATTATAAGGGTGAATCATACATCGCCGGCGCCCATTTTTTTTTTTAAACACTTTATCGAGACCGTTTGTGGTGATGAAATAAGTAAAGCTGTAAGTATGAATCCCAAACGAAGACGAGCTAAAAAAATGCTGTTACATAGATATCTGAGAAAACATTAGCATTCGAAGTTAATATCCAACGAAACTACGTACCTATTTATTTAGAGTACGAGCATAAACTGTTTCTGCTAACGGTGCTATTTTCGAATGAGATAATTTTAGAATAGGTACGTCATAGAGTCAGTAATTATAAACTGGTTACTATTGGGATAAATCGACAACTTTACGCTCATACCTACCTAACTATTGTTGTAACGCGACCACAGCTAACGTGGTTATTATTAGTCATCCCAAACCGACCATAGTAAGGTTGTATCCAGGACAACATCCACCAATAGGAGAGCTCCGCTGAGCGAGGCAAGTCATCCTATTGGTAGATTTTTCCTCTCGCATCGCTTCTCTACCTCGCATAGCTCTTGTGGATACTTATCCTAAACGTACCTGTTCTGACAAGCATGCCATGGAGAGTCGTAAACCCTTACAAATGATACAGACGTTCCTATTAATATCACGAACTTAAAATGTAGATAACACGTAATGATAGATTTTTACAAAATTTACGTAATTTTTTATAGATGAAGAAAACAAATGAACTCACAGACCACGCCTACAAGAAGAGTTTGAGACCCATAGACTTTGACAATTACAATTACAATACTAATCCTCAACTAGACTATTCTTTGCGTTCCATTTTTGACATATGGTTACGGAACCGTTAAACGTCATCGCACTGCTAGATCAAAACAGTATCAAGTCAAAACCCTTGCTAGTTTTGTTTGAACTTCACAGAACTTGTATTAAAGTTGATTTTAGAATACAGTTGTATTTTGAGTTACTGCTGTTTTGATCTAGCAGTGCGGTATGTTAGCCATCAGTCTGTTTACTCTGCCACTTGGCACACGCTGCTGGCGAGGCTGGGGGTCACGCAAGTCGTTTACCCACGGCGTGGTTCAACGGTTCCACATGGTAACCTATAAACGGCTCAAAGCTCTAGTTCTTGACCTAGTGAATAATGTTTGTCGTCTTTTTTTATAGCGAAGGTAAACTAGTACGGTCGGCCAAGAAAATGGTCTATCAGTTTCGACAAAAGTTTCTGTGAGATCTGATTATCGCTAAGGTTGCCACTTGTCATTGTAATAATATTATTGCAAGGGTAAATCGAAGATGTTGTATCATGACATGCAAATGAACTTCAACCGTGGGGTGGTAGACCACATTTTTGGCCTAATGTACACAGGCCTCGTGAGGCCCATGGGCTTCAAATGGGTTGCCAAGCCATGATATAATGTATCTACTTTTCGCATTGAACCTGATTAAAAGCAAAAAAATAACGTTATGTTTTTTTCGGTGATACTAAAAAACACGAATCTAATGCGCAGCAAAAATATATAATATTTATTCAGTCTATTATGAGATCGCCTTAATATTATAAACGTGTTAGTTTGTACAACTGTCACGATAAAACTAAGTTTATGTGGGACGATAATCCGTTGTCTGAGATAGTCGACAAGGGGTTAAACTAAGAAAACGCCATATTGGAATGTAACAATAGGATTAGGCTAATGTTTATTATCATAACCACCCGGTTGACCTACTTGCTTGGTTTTACAGGATTACCAAACAAATCCTTTGTGAGCTTTCAACTAACACCAACATTAAATGCCTTTACAGACGGTCTGTGTGAAGCAGCGAGGGAATTAGGGTTGCACAACACGGCAGCACTTCTTCATGCTGAATGCTGACTGCTTTTCATTGGCTGGGGCCTCACCCCGCTATAGGGGATTAGCTAAGCCCTAAAGATCCTTGTATTGCGAACAACAATTTTGTATTGAAACTGGCATATCTTTTAACAGCTTTTGGCCACGCCCCTGACTACTTGCATAAGTCTACAATTTACCACAACGTTGGTATAGAAGAGTGATCCCAAAGTAGTATATATCGACCCCCAGGGGTTGACGTCGGCCAGCAAGGATCCGGTCCATGTGAGCGGAAAATAATAATCCTAGAAATTGATCAAATTAATTTATTTTGTACGTTGATGATATTGCTACTTACAACATGAATCTTTCTTAGTAAATAATGCTTTAGGTTAAGGTGACATAGTTCAAATTATAGTACATTGTGCATCAAGGGTAGTAAGAAGGGAATTACTAACGAGAGTGTTAGAAGCCCGGCGCCGAAGGCGGAGGGCTTTTAATGACTCGAGTTAGTAATCCCCTTACTGCCTGTGATACACACAATGGTTTTCATCACATTTGCGAGGAAAAAACACTTTAACTCTGCAAAATATAAAGAAATAACTTTTGACGAACGGGAACGTGAATGGAAACGATATTTTTTTTGTGACCTCTACCACAGATAATAACTGCGTTTAGTTTCGACTTGGATTCGAGCCAGATTTAGGCAATTTGATAAAAATGTATAATTACTAAAATTAATGATAAATGTTGATATAAACTTGAAATAGGTATAAAAATAATGAAGTTTAATGAAGCGTATAGGTTTTGTGTAATGTAAGTTAGTCTATAGCTAATTTTTAAAGATGAAATTAGAAACTGATTTAATTTTTGGCTGAAAATTAAACCTCCTTAGTCAGAAATGATGTACGAAAGAGTTGCAAATTTTAAAAAGAAAGTCATTACTCCCTAGGGATGACAAACTCGCCATAATTCCCGCGGGAACAATTTAGGCCATTGTCCTTCTGTATACAGGCATGGAATAACACCATTTACGAGCAAGTGTGATGAAAAATTAATTATGAAATAGTTTTTTAAATAATGAAAATCTCGGAAATTATGCGTTATTTAACTACATAGTATACCACATTATATACTCTAATTAGGCTCTAAAATCGTTGGTTTAAATATTTTAAGGTTATTAACACCCACGGTGTATACATACGCTGCGCCACTTACAGCGCCACTTATAACATACGCTGCCCACACGAAGAATGCGCCGGAGCCGACCGGAGCAGCTACTGCTGGCTGCGCGCGCGCACGAGCCCGGCTTGGGTAGTGATTCTGTAAACAACGCCGGTCGTGCGGACTGTCGAGTGATACCAAGCGGCGAGATTAAGTAGTCCCGTCAGTGCGAACAAAACACATTGTAGCGCGTGCATTTTCAATTAAGCAGCCTTATACGTTCGACCTATCGTGCTGCTAAATTGAAAATGCACGCGCTACAATGTGTTTTGTTCGCACTGACGGGACTACTTAATCTCGCCGGTTGGTATCACTCGACAGTCCGCACGACCGGCGCTGTTTACAGAATCACTACCCAGCAGCGCCCGCTTCAGTCGCCTCTTCTACACCAGCTTCGACACCTCGTCACTCGATCTAATATCTATTAGTAAGAGTTTCGAAGTGTGTACTGTGTGTTGACTAACTAATTGATTCAAACTTTATTTATATTGCTAACAATAACCACGTGCCACATATAAAGCAGAATTATTACTATTACTTTGTGACGTTTATTACAAATCAATTCAATGATGACAATATAACTATTCGCTATTTTATTTGATCATTAATCAAGCAACGGCGGTCACTTGACACTTGATAACTATATCGTCTGAAT
This sequence comes from Acleris laterana, assembly GCA_963966035.1. Lineage (NCBI taxonomy): Eukaryota > Metazoa > Arthropoda > Insecta > Lepidoptera > Tortricidae > Acleris > Acleris laterana. Next base: position 798,966 of record OZ014450.1, read on the forward strand.
GCCAAGAGTTCAGTTTCTTATCGGGTTGCCAATATAAACAAAGTGATATTGAGTGAGATATGAGCTTCAGGACACGTTCAAGTAAACGTTGAGTCATAGAAAACTGTCTTAAGACGGAGATCTCACTCAAGAACGGCCCTAAGACCGATATAGTTTTTAGTTTTCCAATCAATGAATTGCCAAACCCAAAAAAACAGACGACTTGAAAAACTCTTCCTTTTTTGAAGTCGGTTAAAAAGAGGTAGCCAAAGAAGTTAAAAGGAACCATTTAGTTCTCTAAAGACATATTGCAGAGAATATTCCATCCCAAGCATACCTAAAAGAATATTATACTTACCTATAAATACACCTGTATTTGTTTTTAAGTTTCAAGCCCACGGCATATTAAAATAAATACGAAGTTACGTGTTTAGTCCACGTAGACTAATAAGAGTAAGTAGTTTTAAAAACTTGCCCTAAATCTATTTATATCACGATCGTATCTAAACACCTTATCGCCGGATAGTACGAAAATTATCTAAATATGCCACGACACCAGCTATCAGACACAAACAATTCGCCATTTAAATAAGCAATAGTCTTCTTGAATAGTAAATAATATATGTATATCATTACAATAGAATTCTGCCCTCCTTGGAAAAAAGGGCGTATGTCTCATAGAATCTCTTATGTATTAGTGACCTTATTTCTCAAGTTGGAGGGTTAAATTTAAATTGAGTATTAAATTGCACTTGTGTCCTTTTTATTTAAGATGGCATATTTACGTATGCACGTTGTTTGGTCGAAAATAACAAGGGCTGCATTTTAACAAGTATTTAATGATGTTTTTTTACGACGCGTTACCCTACGAAGCTTGCGCTGCTGGGTTCGATTCTCGTTAAGGGGAAATATTTGTGAAATAAGCACGAGTATTTGTGTCTGATCAATGTTTTCTGCGAGTATATATTTCTCTATACAATTAGGTTCATATACGTATTTAAACACTTTATTGTACAAAACAAAAACAAAAACAATGCAATAAACATAAAAAAAAACAATGTACAAAGGCGTATTTATCACTTTAAGGAATCTCTTCCAGCTAACCCATGAGAAAAGAAAAGGGAAACGTTGTGCATCGAGTAGACAAGTGTACAAATATATCGATCGATTTATCAATTGCAGATATTTTATTTATTTAGTTCATTGTTGACTAGTTCCCAAACCCTTGAACTTAGTTTGAGACTCGGTCGAACTGTGTGAGAGTGACTCTTGCGCACTATTAAGCGCAAAAAATCGAAGATTTAAGTTAAGTTTGTTGTCTTTAAAACTGCAGGGTGCAGGGCCAATCCAGATAGCTACCATCTCACACGCTAAGTTATTAGTGTTATTTATTACCGAGTACAGATGTATAGAATAATCCTTTGCCATCGTTTTTTCTCGGATAAGTTCGTATTTATCTTGCTTTCTCAGTTGGCTTATTGACGGGTCCTGAAGTTAATCGAGAAAACAAGATAAATACGAACTTACCCGACTAAAAACGATGGGAAAGGATTATTCACTACATCTGTAGCAATTTTTGCATTATTGTCTCGGTGTGGTGATAAGACAGCCCGGGGAATCACTAATATTGACGCATTCCATCTTAGTCCCTAACTAAGGTTGGCAACGCATAATTGCAAACCTGAGACTAAATATCCTTGGGCCTCAAAGTGCCCACCTAGCATTAGATAGCCTCAGGCTCGATTCTACTTGGTAAAACCACATTGCAAAAAGTCAAAAACAATATGGTTTTACCGCGCAGAATAGAGCCCTGTTCCTTTGATTTACTCAAACCATAAAACTAAAAACTAGTTTAATCTCATAAATAACCGTAACCAGAAACTTTAACAGCTTTAAAATCTATTTAAGAATGACACTATTACACAAGTTTAGAACACGACACCAGTTCCATTTACAAACGGTCGTATACACAACGGCTACATTTCTCAACAAAACCAACTGTCGTGGCACTGAACGTGTCAGCCGGAACATAAACCTTCAACATCCCACTAACAACCTAACTTATAAAATGTAATGTAAACAATACGAACCTATTTCTTTCCTATGATAATGTCTGTCATTGTGTGACGTCGTTCCGAAAGATTGGCCCATTTTGCACGGTTCACTGTACACTTTGACAATCAGCTGGCACTGTTTATACTGCGCTTGCACACGTGCGCGCGTCGCGGCGGCGAGGAGCGGACTGACACTAAGTGAATGATGGCGTGAACGAATGGAATCGGCGGTGACCGATAAGACTGACCCACATGTTGGGTACGGTCTGTTTGGATAGATTTGGCATTTAAGTTTTTTTTTGCATTTTGAGGTCGATGACGTCATGATAGCTATAGATAGTTGAGCACTTAGTGAAATAGACAACATACGAATATATACCCAACATTAGTACATATCTAAAGCTCAAAATACAAACTGATCATAATCTATAATGGGTTTATATCTGAATCAATTTGTCTTGGCATTTTTTAAAAGGACACTCACAGTGGACGGACAGTGTATAGAACCCATTCGGTTAGGTTAGGTTTGCCCTTAAAATATTATGGTTTCAAAAAAAAAACATTCGACAACACCGACATTTTAAACACTATACCCATATTAAAAGCAAAAAAAAACTACAGTGAGAGCATCATCAATCAATATCATTTAAATAATGAAAAATTGAAAAGAAAACTAAGTAATAATTTGTTATTAACAATATCAACGTATTGTAATATAAGCCTTTCGCTAACGTATTAAGAACTACCGTTTAAGGGAAAACGAGCTGTATTGCAGTTTGAGATAAACACCGTAATAACCAACAATAAAGTAAACAAACCCAGACTATACCTAACTGTAAAATCGATCGCATAACGGCTTCATCGATCTACTGCCGAACAGCTGGTGTCGGGCCATTAGGGGCTAATTAACTACTGACTGAACAACCAAACTAATTGCATCTGACCATACAAATCAAATTTCAATTACTTACTGTAATGCATGACATCATTAATCGAGCATCATACCGATTTTCTTTTATTTAAGGCAATGAAAACGACGAGCGCACCGGCCACGGTAAGCTGAATCCATAGAAATTTGCAAACTCAAGACTGCAATCCGAACACTGCAAAAAATACATTTATTTGTAGTAGATTGTTCTACCATGCACTTCTCGAGACTGAGAACTGTGCAACCAACTCTGCACTTCTGCAGTTGCGGAGGGAGGGTAAGGCAACGGGCCATATATATGTTATTACTCATATGAGTTGATAAATATCTAACTCCAATATGTCCTTGAAATTCATATAAGAAATTTCCGGAATCACGCGTTATAACACTTATGATATGACACACACGCAAAATGACATACTTATACACGCAAAATGACATACTCGAAAATGACACAACGCAAAATGATGCAAACGCAAAATGACAAAATCAAAATACAGTGGAACGGGATAAATATGAGGTAGGTTTAGATTATGTTAGTTTTGCAGCAGGCCCGGAGGGCCAAACCAGCCAGAAATAGGAGCTCCGCCACAGGCGCCACAGCGGAACTTCGTCGACTGTCTTGTTGATTGGGTCGTTATGCGTATGCGTCTTTATACATTATGCGTGTAATTGCATATTTCAAGGACATATTGGAGTTTGATACTTATCGACTCATATCACTTCCCCGAGAATTACATTTTGAAAACAACACTTAATTCCATACATGTTGAAAACAACACTTAATAATGAAGGCTGTGTCACTGATCGCATTATTAATTATTCTGGTTATGGCTTTTGACGTAGAGACCTCGTTGTGTTGTTCTCCTAGTCATTATTTTTAGTCAAATGTTATTGACCTTAAATTTATAATTATTCAATTTGGCCGGTTTTAATTATTGTTATTTATTAAGTACTTAATTTCATTACCCTTGTAATGTAACTTAGTATAAGGTTCCTATTGTGTATTATCATTGAAAAAAATATCATAGGCCAGAGGGTCTTGCAACGCTTCTTCTCAGATGGTCCTGTCCGAAGCGCTAGTAGATTCACTCCATATTACCGACGTGTAAAAGAACCCTTATGTGGCCAATTAGTAAATAAATAAATAGTTTGAATTTTGATTACATAGATTACTTTACTATTCCTCATGTTTACGAACATGCAGAAATTCCCGCGAAATTCCCCCATCGCTGGGTAATTCCTCTTCAACTCAGACGACACGCTGGCCTAGTGGGTAGTGACTCTGCCTACGAAGCTAGTGGTCCTGGCTTCGAATCCCGGTAAGGGCAGATATTTGTGTGATGAGCTCGAATATTTGTTCCTGAGTCAAGGAACTCATGGATGTTTTCTATGTATTTAAGTATATATTTCTCTATATAAGTATTTATATCGTTGTCTAGTACCCATAGTACAAGCCTAGAGCTTAGTTTGGGACTAGGTCAATTGGTGTGAGATTTTAGACCCTTTATATTTATTTATTTATAACTAGTCTTCTACGAAAGCGAGATTAGATAGATAAAAATCCCCGATGTAATGGCGACCTGAGCTGCGGGGCTAGTATGGTTGCGTTTATTGCGTGACAAAATGTGGATAAAGCATCCGTCACTCTCGTGCTCATATAAGTGCCAGAAAGTGACGGATGATGCGGACGCAGCCATATTAGGCCACACGATCCAACCAGTTCATTGAACAATTTCTAATAAATAAACACGCGTCCAAATCGAGCTATGCCTTCGGAAGCTACGTTACCACAGACAAACACCTACATACGTTAAACTTTTAACGGTTCTCTGTTTCCCTCAAGGGGTTAACAAGTCTAACCTTCTTTTTTTAAATCGGTCAAAAAAACATGGCCGCCATACCATCGGTATTTCCACCCACAAAGAAAGCCCTAACAACGTAATCCGTCAGCTGTCCACACAACACGCGGATCCACGTGACCAAACAGATTAGTGCCATCACCGTGGCTAATTAGCACAGCACACTGTTTGTAAACGGTATGAGAGGGTTATAGCATTTTAAATGAATAAAATAAATATCAGAGGATAATTTCACATAAATTGATCTAGTCACTAAATAAGCACTAGGCTTGTCCCATGGGTACTATTTAGGCAACGATTATCATTATTTACATAAATACAAACCAAAATACATAGAATACATCCTAGACTCAGAAATAAATAATCGCGCTCATCACACAAATATTCCCCCTACCTACTGGGAATCGAACCTAAGACCGCTAATGGCCACTACCAATCGTCAACAGTCATATACATGGATTTTAAGTTTTAAGTACAGTACAGTACAGCCCAACGAAAATGTTAAGCACTTTAGTGCACTGTCATAATAAACTTCAAACTGAACATCAAATGACAAGGTTCTAAGTATGCTCAACATTTTTATTGGGTGACTGTACATAATCATTAATCATAATCATAATAATTTATTCATAAAGCCAATTCACATTTCAATAAAAATGTGGAACACGCATGTCAATAAGTAGAATAAATTTGGCTACATATTAAAGCCAGCAAATAAAAAATCATTTAAAATAACTACAACTACAACTTCAACGTAATGAACTCATTGTAGCTGTAGAACTTTTGTACATCTAAAATCATGTCATATATCGTCAACATATCAAACAGCACCCTTACCATGAGTTACAATTGTTACTACCGTACTCGCTACCGATTCGAATGCTCTGTCCCTCGCTCTCTATAAGAATACTTACGAGGTCTGCAAGGGACAGAGCTTCGACTCGCTAGCGAGTACGTTTATTGTAACTCATGGTAAAGGTACAAAACAACATCCAGCGCCTGCGCATACTGCCACCTCCGACTGTTCGATTAGCCACAGCACCGCAGTTTACTGGAGACGTAACTATGACGTGCGCCGATGCAGCTAACAGCTGAACAAACGACAACACGTAACGATTTACATGCGTTGGTCACACATAACGGGAATTGGTTCCCGGCAAAAGAATTTGAATGTCTTCCAAAGGTGACTTAATGGAGGCGAAAGGAGTAATGGAGGTCAGAGGGCAACGGTGGTCAGCGTTCTATGAGTAACATCCAGACGAAAGTACCTAAACAAACGAATATCGGGACGACGACTACCCAATTGGGGCAGTCTGAACTGTCACGTAATTAGGCTTCTAGGCTACAAGTTTAGATGATGGGTACGTATCATCCTACTATATAACATTACAAATGCGAAAGTTTGTGTGTTTGTTCGTTGTCTTATCTTATCGTACAGATATTCCCTATCCTTTAGGATCTTTTGTGCAATTACCCTATTACACACTGTTGTTCGAACGTGCAGGTTTACTCACGATACTACGTCTTCCGTTCAAAGAGCGTCGGGTAATGCAGTTAGAAAACTGGTAAATGGTGACTGCGGGGGTTCGAACTCGTACCTTACGATCACGAGTCGACCCCTAAGCCAATAGGCTACCGACGCTCCGTGTTTGTTTGATACCGGGATTGAAAACCGGTTTATTTTCCGTAGCGGTTAAAGCCACACTATTAGAGCCTAACCCATAATAAAGGTTACGCTTCCAGGGAGCGAAATGCATTTACCGGTTAGAGAGCGCTCCTTCCGTGTGAGCCGAGACAAGGGTGAATGACGGAAGCGCTCTCTAACCGGTTATAACCGGTAAATGCATTTCGCTCCCTGTGAGCGTAACCAATTCGTTTGAACGTAACCCAAAAAATTTACCGGTTTAACCTAAATAAATACCGGTTTATTTGTAACCGGTTACAATCCCTGTTTGATACTCCTTCACGCTGAGCTGGATGGATTTTGATGAAATTTGAAATAGAGATAGCTTTTACTCTGAATTATTACATTAGCTACTTTTCATCCTGGAAATTTCAACCCTTAAATGCATAATGATGTAGATTTACATCGTATATTTTAAAGTTCAATTGCAAACATAAATTTTAAGCAAATTTCAATCTTAGAATTTATGCAGTAAGATTGGTAGCTTTGTCAAAATTCAAATTTGGAAATGAACTTTAAAGACGCGTTCGATTTTCGAAACGCTATGCATTTAAGGGTTAAAAGTTCCCGAGGCCATAACGACAATCGAAATCTACGCGGACGAAGTCGTGGGCAGATGCTAGTAATATGTAAAGTTCAAAATACGTATTGGGTCCATATGGTAATGGTCATATCATATAATATTTTTTTCTCTGAAAGCGTAATCTTTTCAGGATTGTTATAAAACAAATCTAACCCACTTTTATAAAAGCCTGAATAGTTTGCGGTTTCAGAAATAAAACCGTAAGAATTATTGAGCATTATGTATTTTGAACTTTGTATATTATGATGCTATGTTAGAATGCTGACCACCATACCCTCTAACTCCTATTACCTCACCCATTTTCCCGTGAATGTCCAAAAAACACACATGTAGAATTATAGATACACACGTTAAACTTACACCTCTTTTTTTCCTTTTTTTTTGTCTGGACGTTAAAAGAAGCGTTAACAACATCTCTCATAAAATAACATCGGCTCTATAAACAACTTAAGTAACAAAAAACTGAAAAAAATACGTGACACATTTCACAGTGTCATGAAAAAATGAAAATCTTCCGCCACGGGTTAGTCACGCGAACCGTGTCACCCAAAATGACTAAATTCGTTGAAACTAACTGTACCTAGTTACACTAATGACGCGACTGGCGGCGTCATCTCCGTCAACGGCTGCGTCCATCGCAAACGTTGTGATTAACTGTACTAATATTATAAAGCTAAAGAGTTTGTTCGTTCGTTTGTTTGTTTGCTTGAACGCGCTTAACTCAGAAAGTACTGGTCCGATTTGAAAAATTCTTTCAGTGTTAGATAGCCCATTTATTGAGGAAGGCTATAGGCTATATATCATACTCACATAAACCGAAGCGAAGCGAGGGCGGGTCGCTAGTAGAAAATTATTTAACCTCGGGAGGCCCAACGTCCTAAATTTAGGATATTTGTCAAAGTGACGTTTGACTTTAGTTGACTGACACAAGATTCTTTTTCAAACTAACGAATTTGACGTAGGCCTCACGAGGTAAATAAGTGAGAGCAAAAGGTTATTTCAAAATCAAAACAATGACTGTGACAAAGTTCTATAGTGGGTCAGGGTTAGTGTTGTATATAAAAGACTCGAGTTCTGGGAGTCCTTTTTATTACGACTCGAACTCAAATGACATCACAGTACATAGGAATCCCTTTGTTGCAGAACTTCCAACCAAGCAAGTCCCGCGAACTAAGCGAGTCTCACATAGGACTCGAGTCCTTTTACTGCGTTCGAGTCCTTTGGTGTAACGAGACGTACTAAAGCAGTATTATCGTTTGAGCCCACCTCACCTTCAACGAAGATACCTTACAGTACAGTTCTTAGAACGGCAGTATAGCTCATGTAGCTCTTATTTATTATCTATAGTAATATTATAAAGCCAAAGAGTTTGTTTGTTTGTTTACTTGACCGCGCTAATCTCAGGAACTACTGGTCCGATTTGAAAAATTATTTCAATGTTAGATAGCCCATTTATCGAGGAAGGCTATAGCTATATATCATACTCACATACACCGAAGCGAAGCGAGCGCGGGTCGCTAGTATATTTATATTTGCATTTAGTTATATTTTGCACAATTTTACCTATGAACATTCTTTAAATTTCAATTAAATAAATTTTCACAGCTAGTTTAATTTGGAAACTAATAGTCGCAGTGAAAAACTCCACTTTTTTCGAAGAGTCAAGCTATAGAGAAAACTCGAGTCGCTGGACTCACGCTCGATAGTTTACTCACGCTTTACACGACTCGGGACTCAGAGTCTTCGAGTTCATCGAGTCGTCTATTAAGTGAGTCGAGTCTACAAAATTAGGACACCGGAACTCGAGTCTTTTACAACACTAGCCAGGGTACCAATGAGCTGATAGTACCTACAAGTGCGAGGAGTTTACTAACGGCCGTCCGGGCCGCTACCACCATCTTATCCATTAACCCACCGCCAAGCAGCAGTGTTTGCATTGTTGTGTTCCGGTGTGGGGATAAGACTACCATCTTAGTCCTCAGGGTTGGCAACGCATTTGGAGTCTTAGGATTGCAGTCTTGAAGTCGTCAACGTAACTCAGGAGTGAGTTGTGAGTGTAAAATCAGTTTCTACTGGGGCAGCGCTAACAGCCTAAAACGGGTATGTGGCATCTACCCTTAATTACGGACTTTTGCTATGGGGCAACTCTGTTGATGTAGAGAGGGCATTTATAATGCAGAAAAAATGTCTGCGTGCAGTAGGTTGTGCTCGGTTTGATGAAAGCTGTAGACCACTTTTCCATAAGTTTAAAGTTCTCCCCTTGGCGTCTATGTATATATTGAAAGCATGTCTCTTCACTGATAACCATTCCGAATATTTTAAAAAACGTAAAAAACTGTTCGGTGGAAAATCAAGAAGTCAATATCAATACCTGCTCCATCAACCATGTTGTAGGTCTGACATCTTTAAAAGAAACGCCTGTAACATGTGCGTAGTTTTATTTATAGCCCAATAGTGGGACCGGATTTTTGCCCTACAAGTTTTTAAAATTCTAATGTTGAAAAAAGTTTGCTTAGTGGCATGGGACATATTTCTAAGCATATTTGTAAAATATGGCGAAAAGTTAGAACGAGCTTTAGGTATAGGTATTTATATTTTATTATTGCTCATTAATGAATATTGAATTAGAGTGCAAAGTTTTTGCTTTATCGTTTATGATATGTTTGTCGCTTTATGCTATTAAGTTGTTAGATTTTTTTTTAGCTTGGGACATAGTCAAACGAGAATTAGTTTATTATTATGGCAATATTGAATTAGAGTTTGAAAAATCCACATCAATATCTTTCAATTCTTAAGTTAATAAACAAACCAAAAGTTTAGAGCAATAAGATATCTGCTTCAAAAGATATATGCGTTTGCTGTCATAAAACATCTAATATTGAATTAAAGTCTGTAAAGATAAGTCTACTACAGTAAAAGAAGGTTTGCAGCCATACTACAGAAATTTAGAAATTTCTGTGTTTAGCTTGTAGTACAACAGTATAATCTATTTAAAAAGGCGCGAAATTCATAACCGGCCGGCCGCCGGCGCGCGGGAGCGATACCTCGCCCATCAACATTTCGCAATCATTGTTTGTTTACGTGCGGTGCGCATATTGTTAGATGCAGTTTAAAGCTGAAAGATGTACAGCGCGTTTATTTAGTGAGTGTGCAAATTTTAGGGACTAACTCATACTGATCAACTTTCGGCTGTTTAGCTCTCGAAGTTTGTATGGGACAGCTGATTTGGATGTTGGTCCCATATTAAATATTAATGAGTATGACCTACAGAGATAGTCCCTAAAATTTGGACACTCATTGAAAAAACGACCTGTATATTAGTACTACAATAGTAGGGTAAATCGTCAGTAACTAGCCACTTTAGAAAGTGTCATTTAGTTACTAGCCACCAAGAAATTTCTTACTGACGCTGTTAGTAAAGATACTGGGACAGTACCTACTCCGGGTAATAACTCAAGATCTAGGTATTCTAGTTTAATCGCAAAAATGTGAACAAATATCTTTCTTAACTCATTTTATTGCAAAGTGGCCAGTTACCGGGGGGTGGCCAGTTACTGACGATTTACCCTAGTTATCTCTTAAAAAAAACAATTTCCTAGCAGCGGCTTCAAAAAGTTTATTGATGGCCAGTAGTCCAACTACGAACCAATAAATGAGTATGAGTATGAACCCTTAATAGTCTCGCCATCTCCTCAGCTTAGACTCAGTACTAGGTAGTACTAGCTTTTATTTGGCATGAATGAATATACATGTACTGATATTAGTCACGCAGACAAAGTGGTAAAATAAAATCTTAAAAAAGGGTAGGTTATCTTACCTCCCATAGGTACTTCACGTAATTATTTATTTATTGTTATATGCGGTGTTGGTAAACTGACCGCAACCTATGCCATGTATGGGGATAACAGTTTTCGAACGGCAAAGTTAAGTTTGTCGCGAGGTCTAATTAACCGAAATTGATTGATTCTTGAGAATTAAAGGATGATTACCTAAAGTGTTAATACCTACTAAAAATTTTCTAAGACAGCCCCAAATAAGTTTCAATAGAAACATTTTCATACTTGCTATTTTTTGAGTTAGTTGTTCTTAGTACTTAACGGCTTCGGAACCCTACACTGAGCATGGTCCAATATTGCTCTTGCCCGGTTTTTTAATTCACGTTATAAGATAGTGGTTTTAAATTAGATTTTATGAACCTAGTAAAGTAAACCTAAACCGAACCTAAAAACGTACGTTTCGACGTACGTTTATTTTTTTAATAAGGTGTGGCATTTATATGCGAATATAATCAATAGAATAATGGTTACTTTAATAAATTTGTCACCCTTTTAATGTACCTGGAAATAAATGGCATGGTTACCAATGTGTTTAATTTTTTTTAAAGGTTTTTCAATCGCTTACCCCGTTTTTTAACCAAACTGGATTTGCACATAATACCGAACCGGGCTGCCGCTTCACCGCACTAGGGAAAAAATTATGAAATTTTGCCGCTCAGTGGTGCTCAAACTTTGGTCTAACAAAAGGCATTTTTTATTTATTTATTCAAGTTCAAGAATTTTAAGGAAATAGTAAAAATATGGAACAACAATTGTTACTGGCCAGTTTATTAAATTACTGGCCAAAACTTTGCTACTGTGCATACTTTCGACAGAATCAGAATCAGAATCAGAATTTATTTATTTGTAAAACAAGAGTAAAAGGATTTTACAATGTTAAATTATTAGGTACATATCTTGCCCTACCATACAACAATACGTAGTTTTTGTCCAGGAAATTCGATAATTGCTCATAGTGAGAACCCTTCATTTAAATAATATTTTTACATTTTGGTTAGTAACTGGAGGTTAGAAAATAATAGGCGGTTTATCCAAAATTACTAAAAAAATACCCAAAAACTTATGATTTTCACACCTTTGACACACGTCATGCTGTGTAATGTGACCAAATTGAATAAAAAAAGAAAAATCTGATTATAATTTGAAAATGATTATCTATATGGTAGCTAGAAACCCTTTATTCAAATTTAAAATATTTCTTATTTAACAGTCTTTGAAACCAGATTTTTTTTATTACCTTTGTATATAATTATTTTTACAACTCTATATCAAAAAACATTAACATTATGTGTAGTAAAAATAATAATTTAATAATTAACTCCAAGCTAGTATTAAAACATTGACGGCTTAAATGTTTAAATGTTTACGCTCTCCCTGATTCCGGACACTGTTCGGTAAAACCTTCCAGTCAAAGTCAGGGTTAACTCATCACCGAATTCACATTTTTGTTAATTTCTATAAATATGACCACACTAAATTCACTTTATTTATCAGAAGTCAAAAACTAATTAAATAACAACACTGAAAAACCACATTTTCAAACACAAAGGTAACGTAATACGGTTTTATGAAGTATACGCGATTTCTTATCGATTTTCACAAGAACTCCCATTCTAAATGGCGATCAGCGATCAACTAACTTAATTGATTGTTGCGTCCCGACTGAGACAGCAAATGGCCAGATTGGCCGCGTAGTGGAAGGGTTAGGTATAGGTACAGCTAGCGAAAAAAAATCACAACTTAATAACAACTGTAAGTACTGACTAAAAGCTTAAAATATGAGGAATTCGGTGATACGGCAGATTCGGGGAAGCGTACATTTACCTTAGTAGACCGCACGGAACCCTTCTATGTGGTGGTTTCGTCAATTTAAAATGTTAGATAAATAACTGTTGGGCAAAACTTTATGATATCTGTGACGTAGGGTGATTTCGCCGGTTTTCCGTCCGGTTCCAGTTTTCGTCCAGTAGACTGTGCTGTTTAGAACAAAAGCCTGGAATAGTAAAATAAAATCAGCTACTCGCGCATGTTTGGTCTCGTTGGGACCCTTAGTAGCCAAACATTAATTTCACAAACATGAATATATTATTTAAGTTGAGACTAATAAAAACTACGGTTGGTGTTTAATTTTCGTGTTACGAAAGTGTTGTCGCGGTCGTGGAAATTTAGTGATACCAAGACATTTCACTCCAAGGTTTTTAAGTATTTTTGCGTGGTATTATTAGGTTCTTTTTGTGCATAAGGCTCAATTAGAATATGAACTTAAAATTACGGTGTAATCATATATTATCTCCGGTAAACATAAAAAATTTTAGTGAACTAATACTGAATTACGTAATCTGCAAAATATTTAATTCTCGTCCTCTGGACGAAAACTGAAAAGTCAGGTGTGATTTTGTGTCAGTCTCAATTTGTAATAACCTATGCCGATTTATATTTGTTTGGTGTAAAATGATCTTTGGTGGTTACTCGACTAGACATTCCATTTTCGTCCGCCCAATTGTCATTGCTGCACGAGTAAAATCAATTTAAATATATGGACGAAATCTAGAAACGGCTAAAGTATTACATTAATTTCCGACCTTTTACTCTGGAGTGGACGAAAACTAAAATTTTCACCTCAGTTTTCGGACAAAGATTAACTAAATTTTATTTATTTTAAAATAATACTTATGTTGTTTGGTAATATGAAAGAAAACTTATATTGAGTACCAATAATAGATATTGTTAGCCAATCCGTTTTTTTTACTATTTCTTAGCTCATCTACAAAATGGTCGAAAACTACCTGACAGACTTTCGGTCGAAAACCAAAATTTGCGGACGAAAACTAGTAAAATCGGTACTTTTATCATTAACATTTTTTTATAAAAAACTGACAATTATAACTGAATGCTTGATCTAACCTAAAATAAAGCATATTAGCACTAAAGTTATTTTTTTTCTCTATAAATTTTATTACTTGACCATATTATTCTAGTCCTCCAAAGCTGGCAACTCAGCAAACTGGACGAAAACCGGCTTTAAATCACCCTACCTAGTTTCATAGTGTACTGGGTGAAAAAAGGCAACTCATAAAATGCTACTTAACAATATAGAAATAAGTAAGAGAAAGTTTCGTCTTTCCATTTCCTTTAGCGAAGGTATAACAAAATAACTATTTTCCATTGATATTTATGTATTAATTAAAAACACGCTTTGCAATTTTTTTTGAGTAAAGTGATGGGATCGTGGCTCGTGGCCGCGCCGCCCGCAGTCAAGGGCTCCACACAACCCCGCACCGCCGATCGCTCCCACAGCGAGGCGCGCACGCCGCGCGCGTGAGTTTGAATTATACCTACGTATCACGGAGTGCTTTACGTATCAGTATTTAGTGTCCCCATGATTTTATATTTCTAATCTTTCGATTGGTAACTGAGATCATTGTCATGACTGGTTATAAATGAACTCTACAAACTCTAATTCAATATTGGCTTTACTGCTTCACCAGAAGTTAATATCTAGACAGGCCGATAGTCTACATTTCTAACTTTTTTCCAGTGTATTAAGTTGATCGATTATATCATAATTGTGCGATATCAGCTACTCTAATTCATTATTTACAAAGTAATTAGCATTTTTTTGTTTACCAGAATGCAGGTGTTCCAGGTTTCTAAAATCGGAATATTGTAAAGAAATTAAAGTGATATACGATATGCCACCGTTTTTTTAAACTTTAATTCTATATTTACAAAGTTATTGGCAAAAATTAAAATATGTCAATATGTCCGAAACCCCCGACTATAATTTTCTAACTTTTTAGATTATTGCTATTTAACATGCCTCCAACGACATATCAAAAAATAACAAACTCTAATGTTATCAAAGCCTATTTTTCTCCCACTACAGGTCTATTAACAGCCTTCCCAAAGAATTGAGGGTGTTACGTGGCAGGGCGCTCAGGGCTAAGTTGACTGTATGGCTACAGGAACACTGTTTTTATAGCGTTAAAGATTTTGTCAACTTTAATAGAGCATAACAACGCTGCATGATGCATGCTATATAGCTAATTTATTTTTGCGAGCTATTATAAAATTATCGTAACCAACATGTCAATTATTGTGTCCTATCTAATATTTTGCATGTCGATTTTAATGTCGGCTGAATACTGATTCTGTTATTTATTTTATGATCTTATTGTAAAGTATTCTAGCAAATAAACATTTCTATTTCTATTTCTATTTTCTAAAAAAATAACATCTCTGAGCATGTGCGCTTGAAATTTAATCCAACATGCTAAAAAAAGATCGAGTCGCATCGCTCGCTCTGTGCAGGCTCTTAGTTCTAGTTTTGGAAATTGTATGCCACGTTTTACAGTTAAACGCTAAGTGGCAGTGTCAACCGTATGTAGGACGGAACGCGGCACAAATTACCGTGACACTCGAACGTACCTGAAACAAAAGAATAATTGTATGTTACTGAAACAAAATAAATATAAAATAGATTTTTAAAAATCCCGATGTAACTGCGAGATTTTCATAAAATGGAATAATTTATTCAGTAGGTAGGTAAATGACATAAAATATATATACTTTTTTTTTTTATGTCATAGAGAAGACAAACGAGCACACAGGCCACCTGATGGTAAGTGGAAACTGTGACCCATAGACATTCGCATTCACAGGACTGCGATGCAACCCTGAGGACTAAGATGGAATGCCTCTATGCTAGTCATTTCACCGGCTGTCTTATCCCCAAACCGGAACACAACAATGCGAACACTGCTGTTTGGCGGTAGGTTAATGGATAAGATGGTGGTAGCGAAAACCAAAACCTACTTAGTTAAAAAACCTGAAAAACTAGCTTTCGTTTGAGAGATACGATACCACACAGACACACACATGACAAACTATAGCGCCTTTTTGAGCGTCGGGGGTTTTGTTTACTTTGATAATCTGTCCTGTTTGTTCAATCTGTGAACCAACTTTCAACTTTTTTTTGTTCAAATTGGTCACAAAGGTTTTTAAATAAACAACGCAATCAATTAATATAAATCGCATTAGTAATGAATCGAACAGATTTAAGTAACAATAAATTAAGAACGTTAACTTTATTACCGCTATAATTACTAAGAGGTAAGATTGCAGTGTCTTTAATGAATGATAAAGTGCTTTAATGGCACTTTACTGCCATAATATATTTTTCAATAGCAATTTACATTACTTGAAAGACCTTAGATCTTCTTACATACATACAACGCCTGTTTCCCAGAGGGGTAGGCAGAGACCACTTCTTTCCACTTGCTACGATCCTGGCAAATTTATTTCGCTTCTTCCACATTCATACATCGAGTCATGCCCGCACGTCGGTTTCTTATTGTCCTTCTTATTGTTTACTATTTTTTTTTTTAAGAGAAGATCTATCTATCGGCGTTATAAAAAGTAATGAGGCGGCGATAATGGGGCAGAGTAATTATAAACAGATTTATCAATTGCACGGCGACAGTCTAGCCTGGTGCAACTAAATTGCGGTATTGCGCAATCACATCGGCAATGGCAGAAGAACCACTCGCAGAACAAACGGTGTGGAAATTAAAATCAACACAAATTACAATGAGAGGTAACAAATAGGGTACAGTTTATAAAAAAAATATATTACACAATAGCTAAAATATTTTGAATTGGCTAAATATACGTACTATGTTGTCATATTTACACCGGACAGCGACAGTTAAGTATATTCGATTGTTAAAATAATTAATTATTAAGAGGACCTGCGTTGGACGACGACGGTCAGATAACACTATGTCTAGGGTTTAGGAATCCAACCATACAGACGGACGCAGGAAGAGTATATAAGATAAAATATACTTATTCAATAAGTAGGTCGCACGGGCACTTTTACACGTCAAGAATCTACCAGCTCTTCCCAAGAAGAGACCACTGTCGAGAAGAAACGCCGCAAAAAACTCAGCAGCCACTCGTTTTTTGACCATATTTAATACAATGATACTACAGACTGATACTACTTAGTCTAGCATTGTATAAAGCTATAAATATTAAATTAAATATAATATCAAATATCATGCGTAGGAAAACATATACAAAAATCGTAGTCGATTTTCGTACAAAATAATCAGTTAAGTATATTCTCTGGATGTAAATAAAATTGAGATTAACGATGCTATTAAACATGGAGTATAATGAAATTTATGAGTTTAATGACTGACTATATCACAAACGCGCTCCGCGTTTTATCTTCAAAAGTGATACATCTTACCGATTCCACATCTGTTTCCACGACATAAATATCTTTGTTCGTGAGCAACTAATAAAGCGTTATGTTGCTTGGAAGGATGTGACGATTCTAGTCATAGTTATTTGGTGATTGCAAGTTTTTTTTTTCCGATGATCTATAGGTGTCTTGTTCTATCGCATGAAATTGGAGTAGGTAAGGCAGCAAGTTACGTAAATAAGTTACTTTTGCATTACTTGGGAAGCTACACAACTGTAACTTAGATACGTGAGGTATTATGTTTATAATTGATAAATATACTTTAGACTTAAATCCAGATCACGCAAAGGAATTATGGTATATTGTATTTGAATAAGTAACAATTAAAAACTAAAAGTAACCGAGATACGAGTGCATGACACCAACACATAAATAACAATATGACAATACTAGCGACCCGCCCTCGCTTCGCTTCGGTTTATGTGAGTATGATATATAGCCTATAGCCTTCCTCTATAAATGGGGTATCTAGAACTGAAAGATTTTTTAAATCGGACCTGTATTTTCTGAGATTAGCGCGTTCAAGCAAACAAACAAACAAACTCTTTAGCTTTATAATATTAGTATAGATTGTTTAAATAATTGTCGTATAATAGTAACCTTAAGAAAGGTTGTTATAAAACACAATTAAATAATAACAATGGAAAAGTTAATTGGTAAGTGCACACCTACATGATTTAACCCTTAACCAGGCTGACAGATCACACATCACAGTAGAGATTCAACCTTAGATATTAACATACAAGGTACTATTGAGTAGATTTTATGTGGTTCGCATGGGTCCCTTGCCTGGTTAAGGGTTAAATTAAGTTAGACCATGGAGAATAATGGCGGCGTTTATCGCGTGACAAAGTGTGGATAAGGCATCCGTCACCTTCTGACACGTAAATAAGTACGAGAGTGACGTATGCTTTATCCACATTTGACACGCGATATAGACTAAGCCATACTAGGCTCGCTAATGGTCAGTGAACTCTAGCCCCCTTACTTATAAACGTGGAATAAGCTTGGTATAGTTTATGCCATGCTTTGTCCTTATCTGTAATTGTGACAATTGCAACTGACAGAAAGTGACAAAGCATGACATAAACTACCAACCCACGTTTATAAGTAAAGGGGTAAGGCTATGGTTGTAAATATAAATTGTTTCAAATACAAATTAATTATTTCCTTAACAATTGGTTGTTGTTTACAATATCGTTGGCATATAAATGCATTAGCAACGCTGAAAACTAAGATGGAATCCTCTATGCTACCATAGAGGTATTCTATTTTAGTTATACGCTATGTAACGCAATATAGTTACCTATGTAAAAAAACCTGGCCAAATTGCAAAGAAAGATATGATGGCGCTTTTACCTAACATTTTTTTTTCTATGAAGTAAACACATTCTGTGAAAGGAGAAAGCGGTGGGAAAATAAATGCGAATCAATTCGTTTTGGACCGCGGCCAAACGCCTATGTAAGGTACGCGAGCACTCACGTTGTTGAGTTTCATTGCTATTACGTTTTATGTAGGCGCTTTTGAAACGTAAATCGTTTACTTGCCTAAGGGGTAAGGTTAGTGATTTTTAATGATGTACATAATAAAAACATCTAAGAAATAAGAGTTCCTAAAGTACAAAATTATTAACCTTTTACTACACAGAAATATAGTTTAAAACATAATTATGAACAAGAATAAAATTAACTGCTACATATTTTACAATATCTTCAAATTCGGTACTATCTCCTAGAACTTTATTTGATTTATGAGATTTATAGATGTACTAAACACACATAACATTTTACAATTATTCAAATTAAGGAGCGACCACACCTGAGCTTACCGGTGCGTAAATTACGGTCCTTCAAAATTGACGCCTGTGAGACCCATTCGTGCATTCTTTTGTTTACGCAACGTCACCGTATTTCACGCATCGGTGTGGCCGATCCTTAAAAGAACACAATAGTTCAAAAGAAAGGAACCCGTATTCTTATTTACGTATAAGTTTAAGTTTTAGTTTTGCACATTGGAGTTATGTTTGAAAAACGACGAAATCAAT
The DNA here is from genome assembly GCA_963966035.1 of Acleris laterana. Classification (NCBI taxonomy): domain Eukaryota; kingdom Metazoa; phylum Arthropoda; class Insecta; order Lepidoptera; family Tortricidae; genus Acleris; species Acleris laterana. The sequence continues at coordinate 818,208 of OZ014450.1, forward strand.
GTTGTTTTAGGGCTCATTACGTACCTTTAAAATTAACCTATGTTAGCGCAAACAAATTACTATACATTAGTTTCATTTTCGATAAAAACACATCGAATTTAATAGTTAAATGTCTCTAGTTTGCGATTTCGTTTACGAAGCTATTTTATCAAAACAGTTTTTATAATTAAGGACTCAATTTTGCCAAACCCTCTAATTTACTACCTCACTTTTATCTACCTAACCAACCCCCCAGGTAGGGAAGCCCATTAAAAAATGAAGCAGCGGGCATAATTACCGGTGGTAGTTTACCCCCCAGACGAGTAGTTCCCTCGAGTGGGGGTCGGGGAGGCAGACGGTGAAAAAATGGTCTGGCTTGCAATTTATAAGCGATCCGCGCACTTGGCTTGATTAATAGCCTAGCAACCACGTCGGAATTAAAATATAATTCTGTATAATTTGGTTACGTTTTCAACAGTACCTGTTTACTCATGTTCATAAAACCCCCAACGATGGAAGAACTTGGACGAGGTTGGTTTTTAAAGAAAGTTACTAAGTAGTTTGAGGGATGTTGATCATTGGGCTATACGAGTAACCAGCAATTGACCTGGGGTGTATTCTCTCAAAAACAACGGACGGTCGGACGAACGAGCGAAATCGCAGCGGCGAGTTTAAGTAGTCCCGTCAAGGTGAACAAAACACATTTTAGCGCGTGCATTCACAATTAGGCAGCCCGTTCAATCTTATCGACCGACAGAAGCCAAAGCCATGCTGCCAAATTAAAAATTCACGCGCTAAAATGTGTTTTGTTCGCTCTGACGGGACTACTTAAACTCGCCGCTCGCCACATATAAATAAAATGATATATTCTATTTAGGGTTTGCAATTCGAATATTCGAATATTCATATTATTCGAATATCCGACACAAATTAAATTCGAATACGGCAGTGTTACTTATTCGAATAATTCGGATATTTTGAATAGTACTAAAAAGGATTGAAATAGTTTCCCACTTTTAATAGAACGCTGGAATCAGCTTTTTTTCATACCTACTGAGAAATGCAAGCAAATATTAAACTGTAATGCAAATATAACATGAGACAACATGAGTTTTTAAACTAATTCCCAAATTGACTGTTGATTCCCTTCTTAGCCAGTGCTGCGCAGCGGATCGTGCTAGAATTTTAGCAGTCGGTACAAGGGAGGCTGGATACTGGCTTCAAGCTCATCCCTCGCCAAGCACTGGAACTTTCCTAGACCCTAACACACTCCGACTTTCAGTTTGCCTTCGCCTTGTGGTCCCGGTCTGCGCTCCACATCGCTGCCCATGCGGAAGTGACGTAGATCGGCTAGGACATCACGGACTTTCTTGCCAGAGAAGTGCTGGCCGCTTTTCCAGACACGCCGCACTCAACGACATCATTCGTCGGTCTCTTGCCTCAATAAAGGTCCCGGCTCTTTTAGAGCCGACAAGCATTTCTAGAAATGATGGCAAGAGACCTGACGGAATGACCTTGATCCCGTGGAATATGGGACGGGTGCTAGTGTGGGATGCAGCCTGTGTAGACACGCTAGCCCCATCACATCTCCACCGGACCTCTAATAGGGCTGGTGCGGCAGCTGAAGCGGCCGAAAGCATGAAGGTAGTAAAATATAGTGGTCTCGGCCCAGAATATAATATGTTTATTCCATTCGGTGTCGAGACCCTTGGTCCGTGGGGTCCTAGCGCTCGAAGCCTCTTCAAAGAAGTTTCGAAGAGGCTCATTGACGTCACGGGAGACCGAAAAGCTGGCAGTTTCCTCGCTCAACGTATAAGTTTAACCATCCAGCGAGGAAATGCTGCCAGCATCTTTGGTACAATGCCGCAGGGGCCATTCTTAGATTTAATGTTTTAGTTAGGTAGGTAATTTATATATTTAGAGTTAGTTTTATTTAATTTTAGTTTTCTTTTTCAGTTATTGTGTTATGGTTGTTATATTATTTTATGTTGTTTTACTTAATTAAAGTTAGTATCTACAAGTTAACATTCCCAAAAAAACAAATTTAGCTCATAAAAATATATTACAATAACGAGCAGTGAGTGAGTTGAGTGACGTAGTTGGGTCGCTCGCTTCCTGCTACTTGCTATATTAATAACTAATAATATTTAATTTGACCACGGAATGCTACTTTTTTTAAATATTTAAGGCCTATTTATTTGATTTTACAACATTAAACCATTAATTCGTTTTGTTTCAATAAATATTCAAATTATCCCAAAAATTCGAATATTCGAATATCGGAAATCGAACTATTCATATTATTCGAATATTAAAAACCAACGAATATTGCAAACCCTAATTCTATTCTATTATTAACATTGAAATAGATTGAGTAATTTAGTTGGTAGTAGGTAATGCAATAAGTTAACTTAAATATGTCACTTTTCACCTCCCAGCGATTTGTCATCAAGTCTCTGTTGCATTATAAACTGCTCGTTTCACCAGAGTCCGCGTCTGCGAGTTTTCGCCGAGTCATCAGGTTCATCCATCATCATGATTAATGTAGACGGCTTAAAAGTTAATAAAATGGCCTACTCCGCATGTCGGGCCTGGTTTCTGCAGTCTGTAGGTAAACCTCTAGGTGATTATCTCAAACAAGCCGCTTTCAGTTCGTCCACAGATCCGGTAAAAGCATATTGCTTTTGACGTGTTATGATATCGTTTTTGACTCCTCTCTAAAGGCCTCTATTCAGCACGGTAAAAACCATATCGTTTTTGACCTGTTATCGGATTGTCAACGTGTTGATAGGTCTTATTTATTCGACAATAATGGCGGCCGATTATAAACAATACCATAACAGGTCAAATACGATTTGGATTTTACCGCGTAGAGTAGAGGCGCGGTAAGTAAATAGGAGCTATCAATATGTTGACAATACGGAAGCACGTCAAAATCATTAAGGCTTTTTACCGTGTAGAATCTCAGCCTAATATCAACAAAAACCACCATTTAGTATGAGAACGAAACTTACATGGTTTCCACTAACCGCCTCAATTGACAAACCGCGAATTAACATTCCAATTGAGCGGTTACCCAAACTTACTGCTAAAACGTATGAAATCAAATTAAAAACAAATAATTTAAGGCGTCTATAATAGGCATATTTTCACACATAATATACATACATTCACACACTGCCACGAGGTCAACAAAACCCTTTCAAAACAGTTCTGCAGCAAAAAAAGCTAAATATCCTATTTAGGACCAATGTTTATACATAAGGAAAACAAGTTTGTCTGTCCGTTAACCCGGCTACAATAAGGCTGGCTGCACACCACTGGGAAACTGAGCGATCTTAGAAGTTGTGCATAAAACGACACGTGTAAAATACAAGAATACGATGCGACTCATGCGACACAAGGACCTATTATTGAAATCAAACAATGCAGTCTCTTTCCAAAGATTCAAAGACGGAGGTGCATTATGCAAGTACTGCTTTTGTCACTCAATGTCAAACAAGTGCATTACTAACAATTACTAATTGATTCAAAGATTTATTGTTTTTTATGTTAGTGACGTGAATAAAAGAAAACACAGACTGCGCCGAGCAAACGCCGAGCGTCCAGTGGCGCCCTCATTACTATTATTGTGTTTTCTAATTAACTAAAGAATTTCTTTGAAATCAGACGAAATGTTTTTGTAGTGTAAGTAAAAACACAATTTATGGGATACATAACAAACTTTAATAACAATTACCCTTTGAGTAGTCACCTTAACGGGAAAAGGTGGGCACTTTTTTCCGTTAAGTTAATAACTCGAAGGTGAATTGTTATTAAACTATATGATATACTTACCCTATAAGTTGTGTTTTCATTTGTAGTACAAAAACATTTCGTCCAATTTCAAGAAAATACTTTAATTTATTAGAAAACAATAAAAGTAATCAGGGCGCCACTGTACATTCGGCGTACGCTCGACGCAGTCTTAAGTCCCCAAAAGAAAATAACTATTGTTCGGTAAAAGAGTATTTTCCTGCACGTGATATCCATGGACTTTTATAATATATACGAGCAATTATTGTATATGATCGGAATCTCGGAAACGGCTCTAACGATTTTCATGAAATTTAGTATGCAGGGGGTTTCAGGGGATAACTCGATCTAGCTAGGTTTTAGTTTTAGAAAAGGTATCAAAAAAAAACCGACCGAAGCCACCAGGTAGAGGTCATCCGAGTGTCTATAGATAACGTGAATTTGGCGTAATACATCCTTAACAGGAGCGAAAGCCATTAGACATGCCTCGATAAATAAACGAAAGCTTAATCGTAAAATTGGTGACTCTAACCGCACCAGGATCTTTATTCCACCATGGTTGCGCCCATCTTGCTATCATTCACTTAACAGTAATATCTGTCACTGTAATAAACTAAAAACTATATCGGAATGAAGGTCCGGTACCCGTTTGCAATCTGCCTGATAACCCACGCCAACGGTCTCCACCGGACCAGTCCTAAGCAGCCCTAATCACAACAAAGAACCCCGAAATAACTTGGTGACTGCATCCTTGCGGATGAGTGCGTGGAACCACGGGCAATGACATCTGAAGTCTCTGTTTATTTTATGTTGAGATGCGGGGAACAGGTACTTTTGTTTACAACCTACAATGTTTAGAAGCAAGCACTTAAGACTGCATCGAGCTTCCAGTTGCGCCGTCATTACTATTATTGTTTTCTAATAAATTAAAATGTTTTGTACAAATTAATACACAAAGTATACTCACTCTCACTCATAGGTCAATTGTTATTAAATTATGTCATATATTAATTTAATATGAGTGAATTAAGTAACGAAATAAGTGACTTTTTGCGATGTGGAATACCTGAATAAATCACGCCTGTTTCCCAGAGGGGTAGGCAGATACCACTTCTTTCCATTTGCTACGATCTTGACAAATTTCTTTCGCTTCTTCCACATTCATACATCGAGTCATGTACGCACGTCGGTTTCGGGTACTTAAGATTCGGCCCTTTTCCAGTATTTCTCCGCTTTGTCCTTATCTGTCAAATTCAAATGTCACAATGACAGATAAAGACAAAGCATGGTTTAGTTACCCCACGGTTATTCCACGTTTATAAGTAAGGCGGTGGGAGGCCATTTGCAACGTTAAAAGATGGCGGATGTGTAATTTGTTTTAGTTTTATTTTTTTGTGTATTTAGGTGTTCAAAGTTCTTTTCTGATAGTGATTTGTACTTTTTATGCCATTGTGTTGCACAGTGATTGAAAACTTGGACTTATTTCGCGTATCTGGCATCTTTCTTCTCGTTACAAGTGGACTCGAAGTGGTACATAGGTTAAAACTATCTTGACCTCTGTCCTACAAACTACCGAACAACGTTGCCCCCAATCTTCCCAGAGAAGATTGGATTGTATTTTATTGCTATATTGATTTATACTTATATACACTTGACACTGGCGAAATCACTGATTCGTGGAAACGCCATAGCCCGGCGGTAGTAGCTGTTGAAGTCGCCGCGGGGCAAAAAAAAAAAAAAAAAAAAGTAAGGCGGTAAGGGTTTAACCGTGTCATATTTTATATGAGGACGCCACAGATTAACTAGGAGTTACTGCAGTCTTAAAGAAGAAGAAAAAGAAAAGACAACATAATTGGTGAAAGGTCAACCCTATTTTCAGAGCTAATAACTCAACCACCCAACCGATTTACATGAAATCTAGCTAAGATAGCAGCTAGTTATACTAGCTGTCTACTTGGAAAAACCACGGTCCAATCAGTCCGTCCGTTTGGGAGCTAAGATCCCACAGACAGATACACAGATACACAAGTAAAACTTATAACGACCCCACTGTTTCCTTCGGGGGTTAATAAATGACGCACACACATCACTGTGGTTGTGTAGATTGATTTTATTTTGCGATTTTCTATTTATACTTGATACTTACACACGTGTAAACGAAGGCAAGGCCAAACCTAGTGTTGCATGCTTTGTCCTTGCACCGCAAATCACACTAATAATAATAATCACACTAATATTATACGTGAAAATTTAAGATTGTTTGTATATTATTGTTACTGCTTCACGCTATATCCTGAATGAACACATAGGAAAACTTTATATAACCAAATCTCTGACAGAAGCTCGTATAGTGTTCCCACTGTTGTTTCGATCTTGTTTATACTGCCGAACAAATTTTAAACTCCAGTAAATTAACCTTTACACCACCGTAACATGGTCTCCAGTTTTGAGGATCTGTGTAGAGTTGGCGTCCAAGATATGGTGGCAGATTTGTGCACTTACTGCTTTTTAATTTTGCACGGCAGTAAGTATACAGAGAGTGAAATAACAAAGCATTGAGATTTGAGGCAAAACATCTTGGTCCTCAGAGTTGGCAACGCTTTAGCATTCCACATTTCCAAATGTTCATGGGCCTGAGAGTTTACCTACCCTCAGCATTAACCTAACCCGTGTGCTCGCTTTCCTTCTCCATGTCATCAAAAGGGGTCTACTCCTGTCAAAATATTTTTGGTCAAATGTTTGGTCAAATTTTCATTTCCCAAAAAGTTGTTTCCCGTTGCAGTTGATTTATTTAGTCACAAGTGTAACCTAACCTAATGTACCTAGCAAGTTGTTTCGATATACCGTATATAAAACCAATACAATACAAAATGCTTTTTGGAAAATAAAAATTTGGGAAATAACACCCATCAAAAGCAATAGAACGTTAAACAAAAACATCAACGTAAATAATTATTGATATAACAATTCAGTTAGTACCTGCACGTGACAAAGTTCCACAAATTACACCTAGTCTGCCACGTCGCTACGCGGCAAAGTTGCCGCCGCAATCGCGCTCTTGTTTAGGAATTTTGCAAGTCAAATATGCAAGTCCCGTGTGCGAGTTAAGCAGCGACCACACCACTGCTTAAAAAACGGTGACGGTACGAAATCGCAGTGACGCGTCGTATTAGCACCGTTTTTGACGCATGCTCTCCACACCGGTGCTCAAAATTCACAGACGGTGCGTAAACAAAAGAATGTGTCATAGTAATAACATGGCATCAATTTTGACGTACCGTGATATTCGCAACGTTAAGCAGCGGTGTGGGGAGCGTGCGTCAAAAACGGTGCTAATACGACGCGTCACTGCGATTCCGTACCGTCACCGTTTTTTAACCATTGGTGTGGTCGCTGCTTTAACTAACCCATGACGGATTGCCGAGCGACGACTGACGAGCTTGTCATCCAGGCAGTTATGTTGCCTGGCAGCTAACGGTAGCACACGGCGCTTTTAGAACCGTATTTATTATCATTAAGCAAGTGATAGAAAAATTACATGTCTGAGTTTTTACTTGAGACCAGATGCATAGGTAAAGTTACTCGTAATAAGTTAATCCATATTAATGTTATATTTACGATGCGTTGGCCTAGTTGGTAGTGAGTGCCCCTCCCTACGAAGCTCCCGTACGAAGGTCCTGGGTTCAAATCCCGGTAAGGGCAGTTCACCTATGTATTTGTGTGATGCGCGCGAAAATTTGTTCCTGAGTCATGGATGTTTTCTATTTCTCTACAAAAGTATTTACTTATATCGTTACAAGCCTAGAGCTTTGTTTGGGATTAGGTCAATTGGTGTGACATTGTCCCATAATATATTGATTTTATATTATAAATGCGAAAGTAGGTCTGCTTATTTGTTAGTAACGCTTTCACAGCTAAACCGCTGAACCAATTTAAATTAAATTATGTATGGAGATTGCCACGTAGGGTACTTTAAATATGACGGAAAATTATACAGTTCCCGAGAAAACAGCGATAAACTACTAACTCGACTACGACGACTAACGATAAACGACTAAAAATAGAAACAGAGTGAAGAAAACTTCACTCAATGCAAATGAATTTATTATGAACTGGAGTCCAGTCAGTCTAGAACGCAAACCGAACCTGGAGGTGTACGTAAATTATTAAACGTTTTGCCTCGTTGGAACTTGAGAAATTATCATGTCAGTAGACAGTAGACACATTACACGCAGCTCAGCAACGGGCGTCTATGAAATACACACCATCGCTAGAGGTCTATTCCTACTAGGTAGTTATTTTGTCAGTTCCATATAGCTCAAGTTAATAGTTAATGTAATAGAACTAGGGCGAATAGACCTCGGTAGATGATGGAAGTGAATACATTAGTGCATCCATTGCCGAGAAATCCTTATCGAGTTCATTTTGTTAGTGAACTTTGGGTTTCGGTAGATTCAAAACGAGTTTGGGCTGCCATTCTTCCGAAGCTGAATCTACGTTCCGGAAATTTCGCGCTTCGATTGGGTACGTTCGGTGCACGGCGCTGCGAAGTGTTATTTGGCCACGGATTGAAAGTCAATTTTGAACCAGTTCCGGTCAATGGAATGGGCTGTTTGGAATACGTGTGTAAACCCGCTGACAGCTGATGTACCCGTCGAGTTGCGGTTCATTAATTTCGTCTTGATAAGCAGATGGTACCTGAGCGGGAAAAAGAATAGTCGGCAACAAAAGCTTGACCCATAAATTTTTTTTGACATAAACTTAGCTAAGCTTGGTTATCCTTGTTTTTTACTGTTGGCTACGAAGATGCTATCGGTATCAGGTTCACATTTTTCAATTGAAATGTCTATAGTAAAGTGCTTTGCTATTTTAGTTAGCTTTCCATAGACTCCATAGTAGATAACTGGTGACGTGTGCCACAGTGGAAACCGATTTATTTAGCAACCGCTGACATTTTAACTCGACTGCATGTTTAACAACGGGCCCAAAATCTCTCATGCAGTTAGTGCATAATATAGGATGCACTTGCACACCACCAAGAACTAGTTCTAAGCGGATATGCAAGGCGGAACACCGAATACTTTATTCAGGAGACGACGGCCAGACGACAAAGGCGAGGGAACAATGGATGGGATAGGGAGCACAACATGTCTCAACATGATAAATTTACCATTCACTGTTATTCGAAAAGAACTTCCTTTTGTATTAGAACTATTAAATAAATAAGTTGCAAGGTCTGACCAAACTTGATTAATTAAAAGCAAGTTCGACCCTATCTTTTTGTTGCATTTCAATTACGGAAACTAGAGCAAAATTGATGACAATGTATTATTATTATGGTGTAAGCAGATTTGATCTCCGCTGTAGACTTAAGGAAATTGATTATTAGATAACTTTGGACAATGCCATAGTGACAAAATCATAACAAGTCTCTTACGTTTTGATTGATTACGTCACTTTGACATAGTCCGAAGTCGTCAAGGAATCATTTACCCTTATAGGTTCCTAAAATAGACCTCCCGAGTCTGAAATCGAAGTTCGAAGTTACGTTAGCTCCATTCTTTTCTCTCGATTTAGTCTCGAATGATGAGTGATAGGGATGGAGCTAACGTAACTTCTCCTCTGGTCTGGACTAGTTAGTTTGGTCTCGATAAGCAGATAGCAAAAAAGTACCTACAGACGGCAACAAAATCTTGTCTCTTTTTTAATGGACACGAAACTATTTTTATAAGATTCGATTTCTTTTTCGTCAATCTCTCAAAGGTTAACTGAAAGGGATGCCCTAAAGTGGTTCGCCTTTGTACATCCTTGCTATTATTTGTCTATTTTATAATTGTTATCTCTTTTACATACATACATACCTACATTAAATCACGCCTGTTTCCCAGAGGGGTAGGCAGAGACCACTTCTCTCCATTTGCTACGATCTTGACAAATTTCTTTCGCTTCTTCCACATTCATACATCGAGTCATGCATGCATGTCGGTTTCGGATAAGTACTTAAGATTCGGAACTTTTCCAGTATTTCTCCGATTTGACTCGAAAAAGTACGCCTAGGGCGGCCCCTCTACGCGTCCACTCACTTTCGATCTGTATCTCTTTCGTCAATCTTCTTTCATGTTATCTCTTTTGTTTGTACAATATCATGTTTACATACACACATACATACAATAAAAGCCCAGCTTATGTTCGCTACATTTAAGAGTGATCTCGCTCGTAATTTTATTATTTTTCCCTCAAGAACGGACATCTTTCTAAAATGAAAGTATCTTATATCGTCCATATCCTTGCATACTGAAGTCATTGAACCCACAATACCGTCTTAATTATCCTAACATTTTTGGATCAACTGGTTTCAAACCATTTTTTTTATACCCCAGAGTTCAATGATCGTGAAACACCGAACTTTATAAATAAAAGCAGGCGACCTTGGTTACCATGTACTTGGCTAAAACTAAATCTTATCAAAACAAGAGGGATAAGATAACAGTCGATAAATGTGATTGAATTGTATATAATATATTGAAATACATGTTATTAAAGCTCCAAGGTTAGAGGCACCCTGTATATCCTATACTATATACGAGTAAGTAATTTTTGCATATTATATATTTTCGAAAACTGCTCTAAAGATTTCGGTAATATTTGGAATATATAACGGTTTAGCGCTCGGTCTTTTAAGTACTATTAGGGTCGTTTTCAAAAATATTGTACATAGTTAACGGCTTATTGAAAACAAAATCAGGATCGCATCCTTTGTGTAACGAAAGTTAGTCATACAAACTGTATGGGTAACTTTCGTTACACAAAGGAATCGCTTAAGTTTTGTTCTATTAAAGCCCTTAACTATGTACAATTTGTTTGAAAACGACTCATTAAATCGTTTAATATTAGTGTATACGTAATAAACACATAATTATATTTCATGTCATTTCAAGAATACGTTTCGTTCGTCATGTATTCAATAATAAAACGTAGTGTACCTCAATACTTCTATCAGCCCGATTTCTTTAAACTACGAATCTATTGACCAACTTTAGTGGTCTTGTAAATATGACCATTCCCGACATATTTAACCAAGTACAATAAAATAAACAGGTTACTATTATACTTATTCATTACCAGCGTAAAGGCATTCCATTTCAGTTTCCAGGTTTGGTAACAGATTTGCAGTATTTTCATTGCATACCTTCAGTTACCTTATACCCACTTTCCTAAATGGTTCACTTGCTTGTCTACATTCCCATATTGGCTACTTTCCCAAACTGTCCACAGTGCGATAGCTCTAAGAAGATGCTTCAGGATAGTACCTATTTTTCACTCTCTCATACGATCTTATCAAGAGCGAGAGAGATGTACAAAACCGAAGCATCTTCTAAGTCTAAGTGCTTACAGACTGTAGGTACTTTCCCAGACTGCCTTAAATCCGGTGAGCAAGGTGGCCTGTTCTCGTTCGCCTCGTTCATACCTACCATAAAAAAAAATAGACACAATATCAAGTTCATGGCGCTGAATCCCGACTTACGTCTTAGCCCTCCACGTCGTTGGCCACAACGCTGAAAACAAAATCGCATCTGCATTTGATACGCTGTAGCACAATCAAGTCTTTTAATTGAATAGTAAGACGCTAAATGCTATGGCGATTCTGTTAGATACGTCCTTTAGTGGTAAAGAAGGCTGAATATAGAAGGCCACTGAAACCCGCCAAACTCTGATCAGGTTTAATTGGATTTAGTGCAAAGTAGTTCAGCTGAAGGTTGTTTAATACTTAGGTATTTTATAAGGACAACTACCTACCTATTGGTATAAAAAGTATATGGGTCTCTCGCGAGCACAGATTCAAGCACGCGAGTAATATTTAAACTGAATAAGTTATTTCTTACAAACGGACAAAAAACCAACAAAAACAAAAAATCCTAGGCGACCTATCTCAATGTTTTATCATCTATTTTAACTTTTTTTTTAACCCTCAACGCATACAGAGAGATATTATTATAAATTAAATGTAGTTTGTATCTATGTGTCTTTCTGGGGCATCGTAGCTCTCAGAAAGATGGATCGATTTGAACCCGGTTTAATTGTGATGGTTCTATGCTAGGTTTCATCACAATCAGTAGAGCCGTTAAAGAATTATCAGCTCTGAAAGGAAAGGTAGTCATGATATCGGGGTTACCTTTATTATTTGTACCTATGTCTGTTTTTGTGTTCTACTGCAAACTAAAGTGCTGGATTTTAAATGCAATGATAATTGGATTGCTCTTCAATATATCCTCAAATTCTGATGTTCTACTTAACCACGCGATTTAGGAGTTTGTTAGTAAGTTTTAACTATGTAACTTACAAAGCGAAGACTTTCACATTCTACAAAGGCTTTGGATTTCCAAAACTTGCTATGAAAGACTAATTACAGTAACATTCATTTAAGACCAATGTTAATTCGGGACCCATTACAAAAAAAATATGCTTGAAGTCGTCAATGTCATTAGCAAACCTCGAAGTCGCGGTGGCAATAACGTCAATTAACTAGGGACTTCCTTCCGATATAAAATTTATCGATAACTGAATGCTTATTTGGAAGTGACACTTCATATTACCTAGCTGTAAAGTTTACCTACAGAATAATTGAAAATTAACTAAAATGTGATGATTACTACCCGTCAATGTTACCTATATAGGAGTTTTTAGGACATTTTTAGGAATTTTAAAATTCAAATAAAAATGCTTCTTGACATTATATTTCTTAGCTACGAGGCTTATCTCATCTATCCGGAGAGTTTTTTAGCCAAGAACGTAATGAATTTTCACGACACTGTTTTCTAGGTGGCATTTTACGCGTAAAATTAATTCCATCGATTCTCTGACAAGATTTTCATATTATGTCAACGCCACGTCTATACCTACATCCATAAAGTATGAAAACCGTTATCTTCCTTAATCGACCTTTACGGACTTCAATCTTCATACTGTATAAATGATACAGTTTAATAGGTATTGCAAGTTGCATATTAATAACATACGTCATCTCATAGTCATAACATAACTATTGTCATAAGAAAGTCCAATTTATCGATGAAATAATATCGCGTGGAAGTCCCTAGCAAAATTTTATTCGTGCCACCGCGACTTCGAGGTTTGGTCATTAGAGATGCCCAGTCATTTGTAACTGATAGGAAATTCAACCTTATTGCTGTAGAATATCAGATTGACTTTGGATCTAAGGTGTCACACATTTAAGTCTTTTACTGTAACCTTTGAATGACTGGATTTATATAGATCACTGCCCTCCTTAGCCAGTACCTATCTCAAATCCAATGACCATTGCACTTTTAATTCTACTGTATTAGTAAAAAGGTTGATATTGCTACAGGGGATTTATCTTAGATACCTACTGCCTATTGGTTTAGGAGGGCAGATTACTAGAGGACGCCCGCGACTTAAAATTAAAATACGACTTAAAATTACTTTAAGTTAAATTACTTTAACCCAATAGGTGTTTTTTTTTTTTAAAACCGTTTTAGTGCACCTCTAGGAATAGGATATCCAAATGATATCCAAGGAATATCAAACTTTCAAGTGCCTAGATCCAGGGGTGTTGTTGTCTCAAAAACAACGGACGGTCGGACGAAAGAGCGAAATCGCAGCGGTGAGTTTTAAGTACTCCCGTCAGAGCGTACAAAACACGTTTTTTTTTTATTTCGGGTCGAGTCCCAAACAAAAACAAGGTGTTTTTTTTTGATTTAGTCATGCAGTTTTTTTGGTCACTAAAATCGATGAACAGATCTTTGTACAGTCACGAGATTAAATTTGGTACCCACCTTAGGTCCAAAGTCAATCTGACATTCTACAACAATAAGGTTGAGTTCCCTAAAAGTTAAAAATGACATGACATATCTAATGACATTGACGACTTCGAGCACATTTTTCTTGAAATGGATCCCAAATGAACGCTCGTGACCGTCTGTCTTATAGAACTTACAGACTTGCCCATACTGAGCGATATAAATGTGCCACTATGTATGTACAGTCAACAGCATAAATAAGTGATCATTTCTGTACCTTGTCGCTTTCCATCGTTTCACAACTTTGTATAACATTTCAAACACGACGTTAAAGTGACAAGGTACATAAATACATGTATGTACATAAATGATCACTTATTTATGATGTTGACTGTACAGTTTCTTACAACTGAGCCCCACCTAAGCATTTATTTCAAAATCGTAATCGACAATAATATTTAATCAATTTTTCAATACACAACTTATTCCAGTTCATCGGATCGTCCTTTTCTCGATCTCCTCAAAGGATTTTTCTACAGAAGCTTGGGGTAAAATAGGATGACCAAACAAAGAAAACATTTCTAGTACATTCCAGCCCATAACTGGGTCCGTCGGATACCAATAATATATCCCCGACATCTGGAACAATCCTTTTAAAAGCCTTTACTATTTATACATTGATTTCTTATCTTAGGGTTCTTATGTATTGTGCTTTATTGTATCTATGTACGACAAAGTTTGAAGGATTCGGTATCTAGGTCTATTATCTAACACAAATGGAGTCTATCTCTAGAATTTATTTATGAGTACTAGAAAAAAAAACACGCAGGAGTTTAAAGCCCGTGTTCTTTACGCTAAAAATTTAGGACAAAATGAAAAAAATAACTATTGGAGAACATTGCATAGAAAACATCCATGACTCGGATACAAATAGTCGCGCTCACCACACAAATATCTGCCCTTACCGGGACTTGAACACAGAACCGCAAGCTCTTAGGCAGGATCCCTACCAACTAGGCCAACGCGGCTTCAAATATTTATTCGACGGTGATGTGATGACAATACATTTAGGCTGCACCCACACCGCAGCTTAACGGTGCGTATATTACGGTGCGTCAAAAACGGCGCCATGTTGTTGCTATGGCCCCGTCTTTTGTTTACGCAACGACACCGTAAAATACGCACCGTTAAGCTCCGGTGTGGGCGCTCCTTTATTCTTCTCCATCACCTTACGCCAGTAACACAGCAATACCATAGATAGTATTATCCATAATACGGTTTAATATTATATTACTTCCCAAGTTTCTTAATTAATCCCGTTGCGATAGAAGTTCACAGAACTTCGAGCTTATATTACGTAAGTAGAGAAAATGACAAAGCAAGCTCATGACAATGACTAGATCCACTGTTCTTGCCTTCGGACTTAGAATAAAAAAGACAAACTTATAGATATTTATCTAGTTAAGTTAATGTCACTGAAATTACCATATTCAAATTACAAAGATAAACTTTAAGCACTAGACGTCATAATGCCGTACCTAATAGAGTTTAGTGTAAAGAGTGAATTTTTTATTTCAAGTAAAATTAGTAATTGGTCATAACCTCACTAGGCTGTCTAAAAACTTTATAAATTATATAATTTTCTTATTTATTTAATAATCTGTTTAATATTCGTTGCACAAAAGAATACACTTAATATACAAAAGGCTAAATAGGCGTAAGGCATTCTCTACCAGTTAACCTTTGGGCAAAGCAGAGATTGTGGTAGTGGTGCAACATTAGTACATTACTGCAGAGGCCGTGAAGCAAGGGATTGCTGGACGAGTTTGGGGTAGACCATAAAACGAGTCCTGCAATCCCTGATTGAAAAAATTTACCTTCTGCTGGAGTTTCTTGCGGCGCTTCTTCTCCGCAATGATGGTCTCGTCCGAAGCGCTGGTAGATTCACCCTATATTACCGACGTGTAAAAGAGCCCTCATGTGGCCTTTTTACTGAATAAATATTTTGAATTTTGAATTTATTGAATCCTGTTCCGGCCCGAGGATTGTATACCTACTGCTTTTCTCAAGCAATGTGAGGAAATATTAAAATTAAAATAACTACCAGGTAATAATCTAAATAATAGTTTAAACATGCCATTTGAACAAGCTATTCGAGCACAATGTTTAACCGCACATAAATATAGTAACAAAGTTTTTTTTGAATGCCGCAATCATGGTTACATTTTGTAGTGGTGGTTGGTAGTAAGTAGGTATATAATTTTTGTTAGTAAGCAAATTTAAAAAGTTAGAGCCGCGACAACTAATAATTTTTCTTAGGTTTTTCATACATTACTGCTTGGCCTAAGGCTTAAGTAACTTAAGGCTTATGAAACTTAATTTCGTGATATTAACGCATACATTTCCGAGCATGTTTGAGAGAAGAGTAGTCTCAAAGACCCATGTTCATACAACATTACACCGATTGCCGTTAAGTTAATTACCATGTAACCTCATTGCTACATAACACCCTACAAAACCTTAAAACATTGTTACCACGATATCTAAAACTAAGGCCAGCATTAAAAATATTAGGTCTGTTTGAGAATATTCACAAGGAAATGTCCCCAAGAGCACTTATTACTCGTGTAAGCGAAGCCCATCGGCGGTCAAGGTCAGCGGCGATCGAACAAGTTCAAGGTCACTTACATACCGCCCAGTTAGGGCACAAATGGGAGCGGAAATCCCGCACTAGGAATAATACTGTTGCCCGCGACTCCGTCTGCGCAGAAATATAAAACATAGCCTATGTTGCTCAGGGGTAATGTAGCATTCTAAAGGTGAAAGAATTTTTGAAATCGGTTCAGTAGTTTTTGAGTTTATTCATTACAAACATACACCAATATAAAAATACAAATTTTCCTCTTTATAACATTAGTGTAGACGGGTAGACAGTGTCGTTAATTTGAAAATATAAAGTCGTTTTCGTTCCTAGTTCTAAAATTAAATTTTACGATGAGTTGTCATGACGACATTGACAAGTGACTGATACTGGAACATAGTCTCAAATTAAACTTTAGGCTCGTACAGAGGTAAAATACCAGGGACCAGCTCGCTATCCCATTTAAGGGGTTTCGGATGGGTTTTTACAAGGATTTATTTAGAAAAGCCGTATCGCTTGATAGCCGTTCGATTTTCTTTTTAAAGCGCTATTTATAAGGGTTACCCTTATATTTAGTTATGCAATAAGAGAGGGATATCAATTTACTGCTGACGATCTGAGCTTTTTAGGTTTCCCTTGTGTGAATGGTTAGTTTAACAGATAACTAAGTCATATATTTCTTCCAAAGGGGTGATTTTTTTTTAGTGGGTTATACTTCGAGAGGTAAGTCTTTTAAAGGCTTTTATCGGGGAATGGGTGGTCGGGTCCCTGTTGAATACAGAAATACATAGAAAACATCCAAGTCTCAGGAACAAATACTTGTTGTTGTTGTTCACTACCCCGCGTGGTTACCGGGTAAGAATAGTGCCTCTCCATGTCCTCCCGTGGATGTCGTAAGAGACGACTAAGGGAATAAAGGCTGTGTAGTACTGTTAGGCGATGGGCTTGCAACCTGTCACTAATACAATGGTAAACATCTTAGCCTACTTGTGCAAAATGTGGTTACAGAATTATTAACAAGTTTTTAGAGTTGTTAGTAATTCTGTAGCTCTGCCTACCCCCCTCTGGGAATAAAGGCGTGAGCTTATGTATGTATGTTGTTCACTACCTCCTAGGCTACATGTGTCATTAAATAGGTAAGTATCTTTTACTCCGAACCGAACCCTCCCCCAATGCGTTTGCGCTACATGTAGAGTGGATGCATTTTTCCGGATAAAAGCTTTATGTCCACATCTCGTTAGGAGTATGTACGTAGCACGACTAGATCGTTTTGCGAATACATCTCGATCCGACTACATCACTTTGAGCCTAGATCGCAACTTGGCGGTAAAATCCAAATCGTATTTGCCCTGGGTAGTGATTCTGTAAACAATGCCAGTCGTGCGGACTGTCGAGTGATACTAAGCGGCGAGATTAAGTAGTCCCGTCAGTGCGAACAAAACACATTGTAGCGCGTGCATTTTCAATTAAGCAGCCTTATTCGTTCGACCCATCGTGCTGCTAAATTGAAAATGCACGCTCTACAATGTGTTTTGTTCGCACTGACAGGACTACTTAATCTCGCCGCTTGGATATCACTCGACAGTCCGCACGACCGGCGTTGTTTACAGAATCACTACCCAGTTATGGTATCGTTTTTAACTTGGCCGCCATTACTGTCAAGTGAATAAGAGCTGTCAAAACGTTGACAATACAATAACAGACCAAAAACGATATGGTTTTTTAACGTGTTGAATAGAGACCCAGATCTCTTTGCGATTACATCTCAAAGAGTATGAGTCGCAAAATGACCACATCGTTTGCGTTGCTAAAAAAGTACAGTTGGCAGTAAAGTAAGCTATTAAATGAAGGTTTTTTTATCTATCCAACAAATCGCCTTACACACTTGTAATGTGTGTGTGTGTGTGTGTGTTTATGTCGCGCCGCCTGAGCGGGTTAACAAACTTGGCGACGAGGGCCAAAGTTCCTGTCGACGGGAAGTATTAATCACAGTTGATTGGACCACTGTTGGGCTTGACGGGGACATTACGAGTATTTAATGTGTTGCCTGTATATACAGATCCATACCATACATACCATACATATACTCTAAAAGAAAGCGGGCAAGAGCATGTCATACTCATTGTAGGGTTCCGACGTCATTACTACAAAAACAAAACAATCTCGAAAAGCAACAAGTAAGATAGTTTTTGTCTTAAACTCGTTATGTTCATTTTAAAAGATACTTTTTAGATTTTCATTACTTGCGGCGTAAATTTGATGTTAACTATGCGACAATACAGCTTCGTTGTACTAAGCAATTCAGCAGCCTTATACGTTCGATCCATCGGCTGAAACTATGCTGCTAAATTGAAAATGCACGCGCTAAAATGTGTTTTGTTCGCAGTGACGGGACTACTTAAACTTGCCGCTTGGACATTCACTCGTCCGTCCGTCCAACCGTCGTTGTTGAGAGAATCACAACCCTGGGATGTGATTCTCTTAAATAAATATAAGGGGACAATCTCACACCATTTGACCTAGTCCCAAACTAAGCTCTAGGCTTGTACTATGGGTACTAGACAACGATATAAATACTTATATAGAGAAATATATACTTAAATACATAGAAAACATCCATGACTCAGGAACAAATATTCGCGCTCATCACACAAATATCTGCCCTTCCCGGTTTCGAACCCAGGACCGCTAGCTTCGTAGGCAGGGTCACTATCCACTAGGCCAGCGCGTCGTCAAACGCTTAAGCGCATCACTCGTTCACTCGGCGGCGGCGCAGCTCATATTAACCGGCGAGTTTAAGTAGTCACGTCAGAGTGTACAAAACACATTTTAGCGCGTGTAATCTCAATTAGGCAGCTGTTATCGTGTCGTCAACGTTTTGATAGCTCTTATTTACTTGACAGTATATGTCAAATACGATTGGGATTTAACCGCCTAGTGCAGTAATGGTGGTTGAGATAAAAACAACACGACGACATTGTAAAAATCAATTTGGTTCAATTTGGTAAAATTCAAGCCTTTTGGTTAAATTTGCAAATTCAGTTTCATGTTTTTTAAAATTAGCAAATATTACTTCAATGCTTCTTTTCTACAGTAAATAGGCTCTTAATGGTTATAATAGGGCATTAAGCTTGCATGCACGAAATCATCATGCATGCAATAAGGTCGAGATTAGCATAACCTAGAAGCGAACCAGGCGAAAATAGCCGCGGTCAAGCGTGATTGAATCCTAATTGGGTTACGTCTAGATCGATTTTCGGATTGAATATGTTACACTAATGTTTATAACGTAGACGTGGGGAGTATTATTATAAATAAAATCATAGATACCAGCCCCCTATTTCAATAGCCTGACAATGACAGGTGACAGGTGACATCTATACTAATATTATAAAGCTGAAGAGTTTGTTTGTTTGCTTGAACGCGCTAAACTCAGGAACTACTGGTACGATTTGAAAAAATCATTCAGTGATAGGTATATAGCCCATCTATCGAGGAAGGCTATAGGCTATATATCATATTCTAATAAACCGAAGCGAAGCGAGGGCAGGTCGCTAGTTTCAGTATATCTACACGGCGCAGCTTATATGAAACCCAGTGATGTATCAGTGTGTTAACTTTGCAATGTATACCAAATTGTGACCCTGTCACGTGTCGTTGTTAAGACGGTTAATTAAAAAAAATATGTTAGGTACAGTCACGAGATTTAATTTGGTACCCACCTTAGGTCCAAAATCAATCTGACATTCTACAACAATAAGGTTGAGTTCCCTAAAAGTTACAAATGACTTGACATCCCTTATGACATTGACGACTTCAAGCATATTTTTCTTGAAATTGGTCCCAAATTACTGGTACATTTTACCTTAAATGTATACTCATTTTGCGTCGGGTTAAACCAAGTATTTTTTTAAACTCGTTGACTAAATTCATACATGACGGTTCATAGGTAGTCTTAGAAAAACGACATTCTGCAGTCAGATGTTATGTTAAATATTTGAACACAACAAAAAACATAGTTTAAACTGCTCAAAGATTGTAATTATCCTGAGTTAGGTAATAGAAAATATAATCTAAACTAATAAACTGGTATTAAGACCTTTTCGAGGCTTCCTCCAATCTATCTCACCCATTAACCTACCTTCAAGCAGCAGTGTTCGCATTGTTCTCTAGCTGTGGGAACGAGACAACCGGTGAAATGAATGGACAAGGCCCAAAATTATGAATCAGTTATACAAGCCCCCTGCACACAAGGACATATACAATATGTGTATAGTTATTTTTAAATATTTACCTGATGACATTAAACGGCATCCGAACAATACTTTTAAACACTATCTGACCAAGTGGCTTCTGAAACACTATTTTTACAATGTAAATGAATTTTTGACATGTAAATTGAAGTGAAATATAATTAGTAAAACCTAGTGTAAAATATGTAAATTTATTGGCAAAACTAATTAGGGTTATTATAATAATTTGCATACCTTGTTGGTGAATACAATGAACCTATTTAAATACTCGCAAATAAATGATTGATTGATTGATTGATTGATTGAATGGCATAGAGGCATTCCATTTTAGTTCTTTGTGTGGGCAGTAACAGGATTACAGTCATGAGATTTCTTTGGGTCTCACACCCAACTTAATATCAGATAACTTGTGGTACTCATTTGCCTTCTAAATGGCGAAAAAATACAATTCATAATATTCTCAAATTTGATTATTATTTCAGACGTTGTAAGATTGATGCTTGAATTCACTTGTATTTTTTAGCAACAGAATAGAATAAATAACCTTTGGTTTGGTTTAGTTTTAATATCGCCGGGTTCGCTATTGTTCTTGTGAAATGACTTTTTAATGGAATGTTGGGCTTGGTAGTAAAACAAAGTACAGGTGATGTTACTATAATCATAATAATACACTTTTAAAAGGTATGCACAATCGAGTTCTTATGTGTGTGATATGTGTACCTACACTAGTATGTGCTGCCATAGATGAATTGTCACAGCGTTTAAAGTGACAAGGTACTAAAGTGTAACCATATTTATGAACTCGACAGTACCAGCCCTGCGAGCTGTATTCTACTCGGTAAAACCATTGACTTGTGATCATATTGTCAACGCTACGATATCTCTTACTTATTGGAGAGTAACGGCGGCCAAGTTAAAAACAATATGATAACACTAGCCACCCGCCCTCGTTTCGCTTCGGTTTATGTGAGTATCCTATAGCTATAGCCTTCCTCGATAAATAGGCTATCGAACACTGAAATATTTTTTCAAATCGGATCGGTAGTTCCTGAGATTAGCACGTTCCAGCAAACAAACCAACTCTTCAGCTTTATAATATTAGTATATATATCAACAGCGATATGGTTTTACCGAATAGAATAGGGCTTCAGGATTGGCGAATGCTGCCGGACGGTCGCGTCGGGCGCTTACGTCATTTTTTTTATGGCATAGAGAAGACAATCGAGCACACAGACCACCTGATGGTAAGTGGAAACTGTGACCCATAGACATTCGCATTCACAAGACTGCAATGCAATCCTAAGACTGCAAATGCGTTGCCAACCCTGAGGACTAAGATGGAATGCCTCTACGCTAGTCATTTCACCGGCTGTCTTATCCCCAAACCGGAACACAACAATGTCTGGCGGTAGGTTAACGGATAAGATGGTGGTAGCGATCCGGATAGACCCTGACAAGGTCCTACCACCCGCAATTCTATACATTTTGACAGTTTTCGAAAGTCGTTAGCTTATCTTAGAATGCAACTTGTCTAAGCCCGATGCACTATTGTTGTCCTAATAAATTAAGTATGATTTCGCCTGGCTTTCATACCTTGAATCACGTGCGTAGGTATTATGCGGAGTTACGATCTTTAATCAAAGTCCAAGATCCACGAACACGAAGATAGGGATTCTCGCCGGCGAATAAAACTTGATTCTCAATTCGTCGACGGAGTGACCGGTGAGTTATTTAAAAGAATAACCGAGGAGCTTGCGTCAAATAATAAATTAGCGCCTGGCGATCGGCCAGGGGAACGACGTTATCGTTCGCTTTAACCGTAGCGAAATAAAAGGAAACCGGTTTTGCAAAAGTCATAATAAAAATTAATACATGGGTTATGATTCAGCATAAAAAAAACACGACTGGCTAGGTATGACGCACCCTTAAAATTCTTCGTCGTCAATGACACTCCCGCGTTCTCTCCAAATCATATGATACCTACCGAGAAAACTATACATATGTATAATCCCGAATTGATCAAACCTCCGAATTTCCTATATTCCGAATTCTGTATTAATAGTTTTTTTTTTAATATCCCTTATAAATCAAACCTAACCTGACGTACGTACGTATAGCCATTAAATTATGCATTTAATCTAAAATAGCCATAGCAGCTTTCGAAAAAAAAAACGAAAATATTGTTCCCTTAGATACCTCTTTTTAAAGATTCCGGAAGAAAAATACGTTTCTTTGATAACATTTAACAAATCTTATTCGTATCAAAGTTTTTTCTTGAAAATGATTTCATTTTACATACCAAGAAGACGGAGCCTGAAAAAACTATTACAGGGGCTTTTACCCACTACCTTTGTAATCTCAGTCTCTAAAGAGTACTAAATCTCTCTCAGACGTCTCTATCTGTGCAAAAGAAGACAATCTGCGCAAAACGTCACGGCAATCCATTGTCGTCTCGACGTACCAGTAGAAACAATATGTCACATTCAACAAATACAATTGAACACCGTAGAACCCTTTCGAAACTCAAACAACGAATCACCAGTGCATTACCGCAAATTCCACCAATCCGGCGCGTCGACCCTTCAGCCAATAATGCCAACGCATTTACAGAACAAATCCAATTTAAAAACCTAATACACAAACGTGAATGGAGAGAACCAAACGATTTCATTACGAGCCGCCTGCGCCTGATCAAGGGCCCTTGTTCGCAAATTGACGAGTTAAAATCATTTGGGATCGAATAATTCATTATACGGGTACGATTTTACGGGTTCAACAAGTCTGGGGAACTTGCTAGACCTATTAAAAGGGAATGTGGAGAGTGCTGGTTAGGTATTGCTTAGGGAATTTAACTTGATGCTTTGTTGGTAACGTTATGTGACGCGGGCTATTCTGCACGACTTAGTTATTTACTTAAGCTGTTAAGAGGATTGGGAACAGTTAAAAAAAAAACAAATCATATTTAATTCCTGGCGATAACCCCGTAAAACAAGTCCGATTTTGTCGATTTTTGAATATATTGTCAGAATGAAATACGTTTTCTTTTTTTTTTGGTTTTTTCTACCGACGGTTCATGTGATGCTCTACATTGACATTCGAAGTTTGAAGTTTCTCTAGGTCTAGGTCGAAAGAAAGCGATAGAGACAGAGATAAATTTTCTAACAGGATACATCTGCAACGTCCCATGTAATATTGTGGGCAAGTGAAGTCATGGCTGTAAGGTCACATTGTTTTATCCATACGGCGAGATTGCTCGGTAGTTGCCCGGCGACCGCACGGAACCGCAATCTTGAAACGAATAAGTAAATTACTTGAGGGTTGAGGTTCCCGCCCTCGTCACAGTACGGTATAAAGACGTCAACCTCATACACGCTTTCAAAGCCAGAAGTCAATGCGGCGTACGCTTCGTACGCACGTGAGCCACGCGGATTAATTGCTCTAGGCGTGTTTCAGTGACGTCATTTTATGCATGTGCCGCAATAGGATTATGTAATTTACATACATTTTGACATAAAGCGAATTTATCCGCACGCCTGCGTAGCGCGCCCCGCAATTAGTCAATTCAAGTGTCATCTGTATCACTATTAGGGAATGCAAACCGGTTAACCGGTTAAACAAAAACCGATTAACCGAAACTTTTTGATCCCGGTTAAAAACCGGATTTTTATAACTTTCGCCGGTTATTAACTGAATTGGAACTTGTCCTTATAAGACTATAAATTGCCTCAAATAGATGCCCCAGAATATTCTTCAGCCTATAAAATGACGAATATAGCGTGGAAACGTATTCTTAATTTGTAAAAATCATTTTTTCGTGTAGCGAATAGCAAGAAGTTTTATTAATTAAATTTTTTCATTAATGTGCTGAAGTGCTGACACAATACACGAGCCACATGAAAAAAATATATTGCTGAAGCTAATTTATATAGTACTTATTCCCTTTTAGTAAGGAGTATATCATTTAAATACCTACTAACATCTCAAAAAATACGCCGTTAGCACCAACAGTAACCAAGAATAGTAAAATTATCGCCTTCAAATAGTTTTCATAAAACCGGCTAGAAACCGGTTATCCGGTTTTGAATCCATCGAGGCGGTTACTGTTTTTGCATTCCCTAATCACTATAATAATGCTTTTGACCTGTATGTGTGTATTATGTACGTCTGTATGCATGTATGGTTCTTTGTTCCCTTGTAAAGGCTGAACGGATGGCCCGATTTTGACAAGCGAGGTGTCGTCGTTAGATTCCTCTTATAGCGTCGAGCTCAGTAACACACTGAGTAGGTACTTTATATTATTTTAAACTAGCGCCCCGCCCTCGCTTCGCTTCGGTTTGTGTAAGTTTTCTGTAACACCCGTACAAACATATAAACCTCTTGAATCACTCTATATATTGCTGACATATTTTTAAATCTGCTGAGAGTTTAAAAGATCTAAGCGAACAGACAGCGGAAGCGACTTCATTTTACACGATGTTAAGATGTGAAATTGGCGAATTAATTTATACACCATAACTAACATTATATTGACGACAATGTTTTTAAAGCATGCTTTTTGTAAGACTTGTTGTTAAAAGATGATGGGGCCAAAATTGCTAAGATCGGTTGTTATTGGCGAGCGATTTCTAATAACATCTAGCCACTAATGAATATTGCAAGTATTGCAACCACTTCGTAAAACGTATCGCTATTCAAATTTCAAAAGAGAGACGGAAATGTATTAATTAAATTTAAAACTCAAGAGATTCCGCGCATTGATAGATCTTCTTTTGTCTTATGCCGCTCGCCAGCAACAAAACACAAAATGTTTCATATAAAATTATACAAAAACATTGGCAAGATATCCAGAAAAGCGAACGATTGTGACGTTACCGAGTTTATTAGATCGAGCCGGCTTGTGTCACTGCCAAGGCCGAGGCCCAATCTCCGGTGGGCATCTAGAAGTCTCCAAAATATTGTGGAGGCATTTTACCCTTTTGTCTGATTTGGGCATGGAGTGTTGTAGAAAACCTATGTCTGTATTCTAGACATTTAATTTTAAAATACACGGCGTTCTTCATACGGTTGTCCCTTTAACTTTATCTCATTTAAAATCTAACATTATAAATGTGAAAGTTTTTGTAATTTGTTTGTATTTCCTTCACTTCATACAATGGATTAACACATATGCTACTTTTCATTCAGTGAATAATGATAACCGAAATCTACGAGGACGAAGTCGCGGACACACGCTAGGTAAGGTCATAATGTAAAAGTTCCGGAGGTAAAAATAACCGATACTACTCTCCTACTATTTGACCATCCCTGTGCAAAGATCACTTCAAATCAGTGCTCAATTTTGGAAGACATACATACATACACTAAATCACGCCTGTTTCCCAGAGGCGTAGGCAGAGACCACTTCTTTCCATTTGCTACGATCTTGACAATTTTTTTTCGCTTCTTCCACATTCATACACAGATTCGGCCCTTTTCCAGTATTTCTCCGATTTGACTCGAAAAAGTACGCCTAGGGGGGCCCCTTCCGACCCGTCCACTCACTTTCGATCTGTATATCTCTTTCGCAATCTTCTTTCATCCATCATTTCCAAATGACCGAACCATCGAAGCATGCCCTTTTCAATCTTAGTCAATACATCTTCTTTTATTCCACATTTCTCTCTGACTTTTTCATTCCTTACTCTATCAATCAGTTTCACAACACACATACTACGCAAAGAGCACATTTCAACTGCATTTTGGAAGATAAGTATACAAATATATC
Organism: Acleris laterana; assembly: GCA_963966035.1. Lineage (NCBI taxonomy): Eukaryota > Metazoa > Arthropoda > Insecta > Lepidoptera > Tortricidae > Acleris > Acleris laterana. The sequence goes on from OZ014450.1 coordinate 844,419, forward strand.
TACTGACGGCCGCATATGATCAATCCCATCAATATTAATAAAATCATATCTTTGATCTGTAATTACCAGCTTATGTATAATTATTTGATACATTTTCAAAATAATCCTCGTCATAATTCGTAATCACCAATCAGGATCGTATCATTTCATCGAGTGATTCGGGAAAGGAAATGACTGCTGGCAGTTTTCAGGTCGGATTAATGATTCCATCAGAATCGGAAATGACACGAAGCGAATGACGATCATTATTTAAAATATTCATTTCAATTAAATTATGGCCATTATTTTGTTATTCAATCTGTTGAGAGACATTGCTTTTTTGAGATCATATATTATTTTGAATCCAGTTGCCGTTATAAATGGAACGGTTTTTGGCATCCGAAATCAAATAATTTATTGCAAGAATGTAGGTTTTACATTAGGTTGTAATAAAAAAAATCGTTAAAATTTAACAGGTCGGACATTCTAAAATAAACATTTCGAACATACTTTGAAATATTAATTACTTTTTGCCTTTTAAACAAATTATCTACAAGGGGAAAAGACATAATAAAAACAAACGAAATGTAAATATTAATTCGTTTAAATAAGCAAACCCTAAATTCCGACAGAGAATAATTAAGCGATCCCACGGGAGGCATATTTGGTTTCTATTAATTAACACCGTTCGTCGCAGTACTTTTTAGGTGATTTTGTTCGGAAATCAAGATGATATAAAAGATATCAATAATAATTTACGTGTGATAGAGGGTAACAGATTTGTCAGGATCGTAGCAAGTAATAATAATAATAATAATAATCATTTATTTGCAAGAATATGGTCATTACAGTTTGGTGTTACATAACAATGAGTACAGCATAATTCAACCGACAATACGGCGGTAGAAAGAAGTGGTCTCTGCCTACTCCTCTGGGAAACAGGCGTGATTTAATGTATGTATGTAGGTATAGAGGATATGAATAGAGGACTGGGCCGTGGGCCGATGGGACGTTTTAATTTTTTTTTCATAGTAGTTAAGAACAGATAAAGCCTTAATTAAAATCCTTATTTTTTTTCCATTTCACACAACTAAATTGTACTGTAAAATTGTCCTATATGCCATTGCCATTACAAACATCGAATGATTTAAGTAAGAGGCCTTAACCGTTCTTAACTATGTACAATGTTTTTGAAAACAACTCCTATCTATACTCCTCGCAAATTGTAGTCCATGAAATATTGACGTAGGTATCACATCACATCACACAGCAAATACATCGCTGCCCGACTTCTGAATGATTTATGTGTGGCGCTGGCGACCGCTTCCGGCGTAGCCTTTTATGAGCAAAATGGTCAAAGGTGGCATAAATGTCACAGTGAAAATTTATTTTCCTACTCCTGTATTTTTATCTGTCATTTAAGTATATAGTCATGAACACAAATATAAGAACATACATGGAAATTACCGGGATATCTCGGGAATTACAGAACCAGTTCCTGGGAGGCCAACTTATGAAGAACTTTTTTTAAATATAAATCCTGGCAAGTCCACGTCCACTTAAAAACAAAGTTAACCATAGACTCATATTTTGCCATTTTCTTGTTTCCCGTTGTTCTGTGCTTCGTTCGTTCGTACGTTTTTTCGCATTTTATATCGCATTCGCATTTTATTTGAAACCTGAGGGGCTATTGCTATTGCCTAACGCCCTCGCAATCGCAGTCGGCTTCAAAGCGGAACAATTGTTTACGTTTTGTATGCAGACAAGCCTTCGATTTTCAAAATGAAAACGTTTGCGAGTGCGTTAGGCAATTGCCCCTCAGGTCATAGACAAAGTATCGTATTGTTTGCAACTGTTGCATAAACTACTATGGTGTTGCTTACAGCTAAGGTAACAATATACCTACTTATAGTACTCCTAAAATCTTTCGATCATATTTTTTTTGGGTCATTAAATGTGGTAACAGTTGCGTTTTCGAAACACGCTGTTCAGTCGCCGGTCCGCCTGTCCACCCGGCTATCCTATATATTGTTAAGTGACGACGCGCTGGCCTAAGTTGGTAGTGACCCTGCCTACATATACAAAGCTAGCGGTCCTGAGTTTAAATCCCGGTAAGGGCAGATATTTGTGTGATGAGCGCGAATATTTGTTCCTGACTCATGGATGTTTTCTATGCATTTAAGTATGTATTTCTTTATATTAGTATTTATATCGTTGTCTAGTACCCATAGTACCAGCCTAGAGCTTAGTTTGGGACTAGGCCAATCGGTGTGACATTGTCCCCCTAAAATTCATTTATTTATTTAGTTTGAATTGTCTTTAGCGTAGTTCTAATTACTTATTTATTTATTTAATTTGTCATAATTTTAGTTTTAATTTGTAATATTTACTTTGTATTATAGTGTGGCAAAACAAATTGATTATGTAAATTTTGAACAGTCATATTTATACTGAACATATCGGGTATCTATGAAAAATATAGATTCGACAAAGAAATAACAACATAAAGTTCCATTACGTTTCTTAAAAATAGCAACAAGTTAAATTAAATGCCGCACAAAGCATTGGGCATACATTTAAACACAATAAATCGTTCCAATGCAAAGTGCTCCCCGGGAGAACGAAAATAAAAATCCAACCGTCCCCCGGCGAAGGGAGAACAGAACCCATTAACTGTACCTTTTAATAAAGCAACCAGACCGCGACGCTGGCAAAAACGCTAGAATCTAAATCTATAAAACGTTGGTAAATTAAGAAAATTGTGTCTATATTCCTTGTTGATTAGACAGCTATGTTAATAGTGGATAGTTACTTTCAAATTGCGACAGCCTAGCGTTTGCGTACTTTATTTTAAGCATGTATACCCATTAGGGTGGTCCACGTTTGTATGGGAAAAAATCAAAGTGCAGTTAAAAGTCACGGCACCCGCTTATTTGGTTACTTACTTATGTTTTAAAACGAATCCAAGTGAACATTCAGTTTTCTATGTCAAGGATAAAGCGGTGCTCAACGACCTCAACGTTTGCACATCCGGTTTGCGAATATCCAAAATCCGATGTATCCGGAAATTTGTTACTGATCATTTTCGCGTAATTAAACATTATCTATTTAATATTTAATCATATTTAATATAAATAACTTCGAAATACTAGTTTTTTCATGTAAGAAACTTACTCCTTTTAGCATTTTGGCACTCACTAGAACTTAAACTCTTAATCTTAGCCTAATGTTAAAAATACTTTAGATACTTTTTATTTAAAAGTCCAGTTTATATTTGGAACAAAAAAATTAAGTGTAAAATTATTATTATTTCATAATTTTGTATGAAAATCCAAATTTTAATAAATTTTGATGTCCTTTGAGCATCGTGTTGCACTTAAACTAGAAAGCTATATTTTGGACATAGTAATAAGAAAATAGGAAGTAATAAGTTACTGGGGTGCCCTGGTCAAAAAACAACAAAAATGATTTTTGACCACCCTAATACCCATGTACAAATAGATAACAATGGCAAACGTCAGTTAAAAGACCGTATAACCCTCAAGTAATTTACATAAAAATGACAATAAGTACACATTTATCATTTGAGATATGAAATGCCATATCATGATGAGGATGAGGCTTAACTATCTCAAGCTTAAGAGCGATGCAAATGGGTAACTATTTATAAGTACAAATTATATCAGTGAGGCTATACACGTTTTTTTTTAACGCTTACGTAAACGTTTTTCGAAAACTGATAAAATGTATTGAATTGACGTAGGCGCTCGACGCGACCGTCTGACAGTTTACGTGAATCCTACACATTTTGGATAACGATAACGAACTCCGAATGGATCTTGTCTAGGGCCTCTGTTCATGTTATTACTAAAAGAAAAGTGAAAATTTACTTGTAATGCCAAACATTTATGTTATGACCAATCGGCCAAATGGAACCCGGACCCGCTATAGAACTGTGTCACGGCGATGTTACAAATAAAATCTTAAGAATTTCCAAACAACATGTTACTGTTACACGGTTTTACGGTCGTTCAGGGTCCATTTTGCAGATTGCACCAACTCACCAAGCCATTTTATTTTCATTTAGTCGTGTTCAAATGAAACATAGGTAAATCCAGAAATGGCAGCCAGCGGTTCAACAACTATTGAGTCCGACAACTGACAAAATAAATGGACACTATAATCTAACCTAAGCCACAAAATGTAATCTCAAGAAAGCGTTTTCCTCCGGATCATTCAACACAAGAAAAGGATTTAAGACCAACCTAAGCTACTTGTTAATGTATTACATAGACAAGCACAGCTGGGCTATATAAACTATTCAACATAAAGTCTAGACTTAAAACTTTCTCGACGCCATTTTCACAAGTAACTGCAGAGTTCGCGGGAACCAGTAACATGTGCTAAAAATACTGCCGGGCGGCACGACAGGCGGCCTTCGGCTTTTTATAATTCTTGTCGGCATGCACTCGTGCGGTGCAACCCGCTGGGGATTCGTTCTGGACGAAACAGTAACTTGGTGACGTAAAACAGGAGACAGAGACGTTTATAACAAAGGACATACACCTTAAATAGATTTAAAACCCCCACGTAAAGACCATCCTCACTTTTAGAGTTGATAGCTTTTGAAAGGTTCAAGTGATTTGTTTAAATCAAACCTACTGGTATGTAGCTAAGAACCATCCGGAGAAAATGGAGACATCATGCATTAAAAACAATCCATCTGTTTGGTCGCTTTAGTCCCCAGGGTTGGCCATTTTTTTGCAACGTCGAGGTTGTACATATTTATGGAACAAACCGCCCGTGCTCGCTTAATAAACAGCACAGACTGAGAAAGATAAAGAAAGTAGCATCTCCATGGATGGAAAATTCCCATTTATAATATTGTAGAATGTAGACACACAGAAAATCAAAAACATTTCTCAAGTGCGGCTAAAAAGAAAGCGTAGGTACATAAACCATTCCGTTATTATTGATTGCGCCGTTTTATCGGAACTTGGAGCGTCGCCAGCCGTGTGAGTTAGGTCTGTGAACTCCTGGGGTCTGCGCACTCTGCCAGGAGTTGCAAGCACCCACGCGTGGGATTGCGCTTCCGGATGTAGACAGCTGTTCCACGATGATGGTTCTATGGCAGACGTTTCTGATGGAGCCCAAATGTTAGGCAAAGAGTCGTTTTACAGTGAGATGTGCACCTGTGGGAGAAGTTTTGTGATAGAACCCAAACGATAGGCAGAGAGCCGTTTGACAGTGTAAGCTTTCCCCGTGGCAGATATCCTGTGATGAAGCACAAATATTAGGCAGAGAACTCAAGAAGTGATCAATAGTAAAATCTTCATCTGTGGCAGAGGTTATGTGAAAGAACAACACTATAAAAAGGGGTAGTCGACAGTAAGATCATCCACCTGTGGCAGACATCTCTTAATGGAGACTAAATCATAGGCAGAAAGCCGTTCCACAAGGAGAACTCCTCAAATAAAAAGTAGATCTAGTCGACCAACGATACGAACTGTTTAACCACGGGTAAATTTTTGGAAGGCTTTCTGTAACATCGATAACATCTTCCACGACAGGGCTAGTCCCTTTACAGTGAAGTTTGTAATAGCAAATGGCATGCGAAATTGGAACATACTTCAATATTTATTCTTCGATTGATAAAAAAGTAAGTTTAGTGAGTGCCATGTAACCTCCTTTTAGATACGGGTCATTTGTACCTAGGTACTTAATGTTTGGATTATTTTATCGCATTGCTATCATATAAAAATCATCTGTGGTAGCACGAACATTATCAGATCAAGAGCTTGTTGAAATAATAATATAATAGAAAACAATCTCGTTACCATTTGGCTCGTAAATCTCGAGATAACTTACCTGTAAACAAGAAAAAACATGATAAGTAATTATAACAAAACACAAGGTGGAACATATAGGAGATACCAAGGAGATCTCGAGGATCTGAGATGAATAGGAAAAACTTTTAGACAATCCATTAAGTACACAATTATTTCAATTTATTTATTAAATTTTAAGAGAAAACCGGTGAAAATAAACGTTTGTTTGAGTTTAAATATAACATGCAGCGGTAGCGAAAACATCGCGAATGTTATTCAGCGCGCAATGAGTGCCGTCGACACACGCGGCGTATTCAGATTACATACAATGGCTAGTTGGGGGCAGTGAATGCGTTACCGTTGCAGACGAATGCTACATTTAACTTCAACAGATATAAAGCGAGGTTACAGCGCCTTGGCTAAAGACACCAACATAATTTTCCTTTTTGTTAATGCAGCCCCTTAATGCCCAATTTAACCGTGCTTTGAAAACGAACGAACGCTTCCAAGGGATCTCTTACACATACTAGATTAAAATCACCCCCGTATTCATAAACGCTGCTCTGCTCTGTCACTTTCTGTCAAATTCAAATGTCATAGTGAACAATAAGGAAAAGGCATATTTTAAGCATACTTTAGCTATTACACGTTAAAGAATAGGAGGGTAAGGTTTTACAGTTTTCTAATCATCAGTTCAGATTTTTGAACAGTAACATAAGTATTAAGTATATAAAATCCTTGAAATAATTGCGACCCTTCTTTCAGACTTAATTTCAAATAGGACCAAAACAAAAAGACGGTAGGTATTTCAATGTGAGAAATAGTTTCACTCAACCTTTTTACCAAGAGCAATTACTAAAGCATGTTTTCAATTCGAACCGAAACATTTAAAAGCTCTCGAAAAAGCGCTCGCAGCACAACGCAACGCTCGGCTGAAAAATTCTGTAACAACGTTCAAAAGCATTTCAATTGTTTGCGGTCTGAGTCTAGTGCAGTGCAGTTAGCCAATTATAAAAACGTGCTTGTGTTTCTTTATTTATACAAGCAAAATAATAAGTATTTTTAATAAATGACATTTATTTATCCACAAGTATTATTTATTTACTTTGCAGTAAATGCAAGCGGGATTAGAACGACCCTTGTAGCAATCCTTTGTCCCATGTCTAGCAACGGAACATTTCTCGAATGCAATACACACTGATAATTATATTGATGATTACATTTTCTTCTTTATTACAATACTTTCTTCAATTATTCTTAAATACTTTTTCCGATGGTTCTCTATTTAAATTGTTTTCATTGTGCCTATCCATTAAATTCTTAAGCTAGATGACATTCAGTTCTGAGACGGCATATTTTGAAAATTGGTTTAAAAGCTTTCGTTACTCACAATACTTCTATAGATGGAGACCCTCAATTCAAGGACCACTGTTCTTATTCTTACCAATACTAACAATGCGAATATTTATTAGTATTGTTGGTAACGTCTTCAGGGTAATTTAAATTAGGCAACGGAGATAGTTTGTAGTCAGGTTCGGAGTAAATTTTCTAATTTGATCATCTTCACATAGTAAAAAATTCGCTCAGATCTTTTAAACTACTCGCATTTTAATGCAGTTTTCAGAAAAAAATAGATTGATTCAAGAGGAAAGTTTATATGCATAATATATTCTAGTTTATTTTACCGAAAGCTTACATAAACCGAAGCGAAGCGAGAGCGGGTCGCTAGTTAGTCATAAAAACAAAAGAAATTCCACTTGACTTCTTTTGCACTAGATGACTAGTGCTCGGTTCCTATATTCAAGAAACGAATCGTTTTCCTTACGTCTCGTTAAAACTTGACATTTGCTACGTACAAAATGTGTCAAATTTTAACGATACGTAGATAAGGAAAACGATTCGTTTCTTGAATATAGGAACCGGCCATTAATATTTATTTCAATGGCCGTATTAGTACTATTTTTAGTACAAGGACCCTTAACAGGATAGAGCCGTTTTTATCCCGGAAAATATAAGTTTCCAAGGGGTTACCCCCTTAGTAAACTCTCTACGCAGACGGAGAGTCGCATGTTACAGTTTATTTTTGTTTTGACTGTTCAAATTTTCACATTGATTGCTGCGTTGAACCGTGAAATGAGACATTCGAACTCGCTTTTGTTTCTTATAACGTAACTAAGTCTTTGTTTAAGTAATAAAACAATCAGGCATCCATCAGGCCCGAGCCGTGACCGCCTGGCCGCCGGGCCTAGATTTAGCCGCCCCACTGGCTCGACCCACTTGCTGAAAATACGCGTCTCGACGATTGGCAGCCGTCGATTCGGAAATGCTAAACGACATCGCGAAGTTTTCGGGGGCGCGATCGTGTAACCGATCGATATGTACATCGATGATATATTTTAGTCTTCATTAGCTAAGAAAGAACAAGAGAGATGTACAAAGTTATATTACACGTGCTAAGCTAAAGTCAGATACGGTAATAGTAGGTAAGTGCCTAATGTTTATTATATATCTTAGTAATTGTATATTCTCCCGTCCTCGCCTCGCTCCGGTTTATTTCCATCCGGAATAATGTTCCTTTCAAATGATGAAAGATTTTTTGAATAGATTCCGTGGTTCCGGAGATTCCCTGTCGGACAAAGTCTCAAAATTAGCACTCTCTCTTTATAATATCAGTATATAGATAATCTTTGAAGGGATCACATGGCCTCCCGTTCCAATTATCATACCAGGGCTTAGATTCTTCACGGTAAAACCTTAATAAATGGTGCCTTTCCACCAGAGACGTGCTACGTTCAGGGACCGGAACCGCTTAGCGCGAAAGGGGTTTTCGATATGCTTTTTGATAGACTTGTTGTTACAAACCCCAAGGATGCGCTAAGCTTATCGTCGACTTAGCTCAAAGAAAGGGCAACCAAACGATACGGTTAATTCGACTAAGCGCTAAGCCTATCCCAATACCCTATTGTCTGTTACCTTATTCAAGCTTATTCGAACGGTTTCAAGCTGGTTTAACCTCTATGCGCAAGAGTTTAGACTTATTATTGAATTACCTAACAATTGATAGGGTGGCGATAGGCAGTAGCCGCTTAAGCGAGACGGCGAATTGAGCGAGCCGAAAAGTGAAAAGAGAGAGGCGATCAATGGGATCAAATATTAAACTACCGAAACCCTAATGAACCGGGTAAGCTCTATGGATGCGGTTAACTACTTCAAAGGGGTTCGCCCTAACGTCAAGATGACTCAATCATAGCTAAGCACGTCGATTGGCTAACCGAATGATAGGCTAAGCCTATTGATAGGGTTAGTCAAATGAAGGGGTTTTCCGGTCCCTGGCTACGTTACGTTGCTGTGTTGCTATCCACTAATCATATTCATTGGTCCACATGGCATAGCACTGGTAGAAACGTACAGCTTTCACATCCTCGCAGCAAAGCTGCATAGCACATCTCTGGTGGAAAGGAACCCTTATTGACGTGTTTCCGTATTGTCAACGTTAAGATAGCTCTGTAACTTGACAGTAATGGCGGAACTATAAACAATACGATCACAATACATGTAGACAAAGTAGAATCAGATTGCGTCGATACAAACGCGATGTACAGCTGCGACGCAGAAGATTCTAAATTTGCTATGCCTGCATTGTCTGCGCCACTTTGTCTCGCTGCACACCCGTCGTTTGCATAGATGTAAGCGCATGCTTTTATTTATTGATAAAACTACATGGATACTGATGACGCGGTTAGTTTGGTTAGTTGGTAGCGACTGCGTATGAAGTTAGCGTTCCCGGGTTAGACTCCGCGTATAGGTGAATATTTGTAATGAGGGCTCATATGTACAATATGTGTCACGGAGTTCGAGGCTCAATTTTTTTCAGTAGAGCTTATTTTGGGACTAGGTCAATTTGCGTGAGGTGGTCCCCCGATTTTTATGATATTTTTAGGGTTCCATCTCCCAATAACAAAAAGCAGAACCCTTATAGGATCACTCGCGTCGCGTGTCTGTCAATCCGTCCGTCTGTCACAGTCAATTTACTCCGAAACTACTGGATACCAGAATTAAAGACTAACATGTAACGTTAATAAATAAATTTGAAACATTTGGGGGCAATTTGGAGGATATATATATATTTTTCATTTTTGCACACTGAAGTCCTCTTTACGCGAGTTTAACTCCTTGTTATGCAGTGGCGCGTACGCAAAAGTCGCGACCGCACTGTGGTAGATAAAGAACACACTTATTTCTTGAAGAACCCCAAGTCGTGAACTTACACTAGTTAACTAAATGCAAGCAAAACTTCTAATTAAAGCGATCAAACACTTAAAAGAACTTTATTATAGTCGGGTTTATAACGCGAAACGAGGTAGGTATTTAGACGAGCATAGTTTGCATAATTAATAGGCCAACCAAAGACGAGAGTTCTGTTAATTTTATTTAAAAAAACACTGTATTTGTTAGGTTCCTGTCTTCAAGAGATATAAAAAAAAATCAGTATCATTCTCACAATTGGCTTCAAGTTACGCGTTTTTATTTAAAAGGGTCTTATCTAGGTATATAAAAGGCAAACCCGACTCACTGACTTATATAAGGTGCTAACAAATTAGTCACGGATATTTTTACAGCTGATAGTACTCGGTTCTCGGAGTACATTTAAGTATGAAACCTCATAGATTTTCTTATGTTTTTTTGGAGAACACTAGGAAACTTTTCTACGTTAAAACACCCTGTTAATAAGATAATTAAATGAGACCTCTTTAGACATTCTAGAACCTCTTTAAACTATCATTCAGACGCTAGTATTTAATAACCTAGTTTTCCCGCCGAATCATAATGAAATTTACGAAAAACCACTTTTGACAAACAGTGTTAAACATCTTGACAGGTACATAATAGGGGTGATTATTTTGAAGATTAATTATAATTTATATTTTTTGTTCGGTAAATTATAACAATAAAATGATTAAGGAACCTTTCCTTAATTACAGTTAAAAGTTCATTGTTTTAATGCAATGTATTATCTCTTAAAATATCCGTGACTAATTTGTTAGCACCTTATATATCAACGCACAGCCCAAACCGCGGGGTCTAGAGATTCAAAATTTGGCACGTAGGTTCCTTATGACGTCTAGGAGCGCACTAAGAAAGGATTTTCCGGAAATCAACCCACAACGGGGAGAAATAGGGGGAGTAACAGAAACTAATTCTACGCGTACGAAATCGCGGGCGTCCTCTAGTATTTCCATAAATATTCCACTAGCTAAACTTAACATGGTACTAATAATGACCAAAACTAACACAAACCAATAGTAACTCCCAATATAAATACTTTTAACTGGATCTCTAAGCCTAGTGTCGATTAGAAGTCACCAAACCGTGTTAACGCACGACTTGTAAACGCTAATAAAGTAAACATATATCACATAATAACCACTAGCGTCTAGTTTTTTAGGATTCCGTACCGAAAGACACAAACCGGACCCCTATTACTAAACAAGTCTCCGTCCTTCTGTTCGTCTATTTGTCAACCGGCTGTATCTTATAAACCGTAACAGCGCGTCTATATCGCGTGTCAAAAGTGGATTAAGCATCCGTCACTATCGTACTTATTTACGTGTCAGAAGGTGACGGATGCCTTATCCACACTTTGTCAATAGTAGGGCCCCGCGGGTAGCATTTTTTTTAACAGTGTGATTATTTCTATTGCAGCTGTTATCATCATCCTCCTGTCCTTATCCCACACTAGTTGCGATCGGCACATGTTTTCTTTTTCCAATCACACAATACATCCAAACTCTTTCTACCTTCATATCTACGTTCTACATCCTATTGAAACGTTGTACATTATAGAAAGATAAGCACAAAGTAGACACATTCGTCGTACCTTCACGTTATACTTACAATACTACGCATTTATAATTCCGTGCTAGTAAAAAAATACTTATTTTACAAGTAGGCACAGACACTTTAACACGTCATAAATCTACCAGCACTTTTCAAGAGGACACCACTGCCACTCTACAGTTCAGTACCGTAAAATGTTCCTAGTTTGCTCCCCCATGGGTAACTATGCTCTATAGTTACTATTTCGTTTATAAGTCAAGGATGACGACAAATTTGCTTAAAAAAACCATGTCTACACCCAGCTACGAAGTAAATAATCGCAAATAGACTGATTTACAATACAGATTACCTCAATATAACCATGGAACATAATTACCCAGGGAGGGAGAAAAGTAGGGACATTTTACGGAACGGTTTCTTCTTTCTTTGATTTGACACCTCTTAGCTTTAGCAGTAGCTTTTTTTTGGAATACTAATTTCATTTAGATTTGCTATTATCCAACTTATTGAATAGGCACTCTATACTTCACATTTACATTCGCTTGTAGGTACTTTTTGTTTTGTTGCGATCACAATGAAACCGCACGCGCAGGCGCTTGACGTCAGCCACTCTTGATCTTGATCGACACCATCGTAAACATGACGTGAACATCGACGGTTACGAATTACAAAAGAGTTTTGAACAGACCTTGAGATTATCACAAGTCGTCACTTCAAAAACGTCAGCAAAGATTTAGCTGCTCACGAGTAGCGAGAACTTGTTATTTTAGCACGGAGATCACGGTCCATCTGGTGATATGAGATGAGGGCTCTGGGACTCATGGGTATTCTTAATTGCAAAAAATAAAAATAAACATGCAGTTGTTAACGTTACCCGCTTACCTAAGGACCGGAATAAGCTTGGAATAGTTTATGCCATCATCATCATCATCATCATGCATGTCAGCCGAAAGACGTCCACTGCTGGACATAGGCCTCCCCCAAGGCTCTCCACTCAGACCGGTCTTGTGCTTTTCGCATCCACTGCGTTCCCGCGATCTTCATGAGGTCGTCACTCCATCTTGATGGATGATAGGCCTTCTAGTATTACTTGACAATTGTTATTTTTACTGTATTTACGATTATTTGATTTGTTTTTCGTTTTTCTGTTAGTTATGTTTTTGTAATTAGTCTAAGTTTCTCGGTGTATTGGTCCTAACTGTAATGCCGTGTAAAATATATTTGAAATAAATAAATAAATAAATCTTGTTGGAGGCCTACCTACAGCTCGTCTCCCGATCCGCAGACGCCACTGAAGAACCTTCTGACCCCATCGGCCATCAGTCCTGTGAGCAATGTGCCCCGCCCACTGCCACTTAAGTTTAGCTATTCTTCGGGCTATGTCGGTTACATTAGTTCTACTGCGGATATCATCATTTCTGATTCTATCACGCAGAGAAACCCCGAGCATAGCCCTCTCCATAGCCCTCTGAGTGACTTTGAGCTTCCTTATGAGGCCCATTGTTAGCGCCCACGTCTCAGATCCGTAAGTCATCACTGGCAACACACACTGGTCAAAGACTTTTGACTTCAAACACTGCGGTAGTTTGGACGAAAAGGTGCTGCCAAGCTTCCCGAACGCTGCCCAGCTGCTTGGTCCTTATTTGAAATTGTGACATTTGCATCTGACAGAAAGTGACAAAGCATGGCATAAACTATTCCAAGCTTATTCCGCGTTTATAAGTAAGGGGGTTAGAGTATAATATGAAATAAAGCTAATACAGAATAAAAACTAAAATATGTGGCAATGGATCAACCTCAGCGCTTGCTGTAGGCGCGCTCCGGCCAGATCGCCACCGCGCTGGTTTTCAGTCCGTCTCTCATACCGTGCACACTTACTATCTAACTCGAAAATCTAATTTACGACCTAACCTAACCTAACCTAACCTAACCTCAACGGGCGCACATTCGCTGTGATTACTGCATTTTGGTTTAAGTGTAAGTACCTAGATATTTTTATCAATAAAACTTACCCTAATATTACTGGTTGCACGAGTTCTCATTCATATTTTTATAAAATAATGTTAAAATAACGAAATAATCAATATGGGAACTGTCAGAATATGCTTAACAATGTTTTAGTGAGTCTAAAAATAAAATCGAGTTATTAAAAATCTTCAATCTATTCACTTTGTTTTCATGATGGTATTATAAATTATAAGGTGCTAACAAATTAGTCACAGATATCTTAAGAGATAATACATTACAAACAAAAAAGCAAAAAAGTAGCGATTACAGAACAATAGACAGGTGTGCAAACGCGAAGAGGAGATTTATCGATAACGGAAAAAAGCTCTGTGATAAAAAAAACACTCACGGAGCAAAGAGATATTAAATAAAGCTACGAGTAAAAAGGCGAAGAGGATATTTACCGATCGCGAAAAAAAACTCTGCGGAAAAAACACTATAACGGAGCAACGAGACATTAAATAAAGCTACGAGTAAAGAGGCGAAGAGGAAATTTATCGATCGCGGAAAAATGCGAATCGGAAAAAAACTACAACGAAATAATCCTTTCGCGGAATCCATCTAACAAATCTATTAACAGGGTGTTTTAGGGCCTGTTGTTTGATCAGTGGTTAAACTAACTAATGGTTAAAATTTGAAAAAGGAATAGAAATTTTGAAGGAATCTCAAGAAAATGTGTCAAATTTTAAATTCCTTTTTCGAATTTGAACAATTAGTTAGTTTAACTACTGATCAAACAACAGGGCCTTAACGTAGCAAATTTGTTTCCTAGTTTTCTCCAAAAAAACATAAGAAAACCTATGATGTTTCATACTTAAATGTACTCCGAGAACCGAGTACTATCAGCTGTAAAAATATCCTTGACTAATTTAGGTATACCTTATATAGGTGGCCTGTGCGCTCGTCAATATAAAAACAACCTCGAAAGACCAAATGGAAATCACCGACTTATCCTCCTTGCGATAGATTTGACGCGTAAAATCAGATATTTATTGATATTACTATCAGTTTAAACTAACGGAACAAAAATACACAACGTGTATCGAGAAAATATGCACCTATTTTATATTAAAGGTGGATCTGTTAATACAAAATAAATTCGAATCTAAACACACGTAGAAGCAATATATCTTACGTCCAAGGTTAGAACCTCACGTGTGGTTTTCCGTCTCAGACGAATACAAACAAACTGAGTAAGACAAAACGTTTACTCGAAAGCCTTCTCAGGTACTCCCTGGAAGCAATAAAAGTAACAAAGATTTAGACTCCTTATTTAACTTTTATTGCGATTAACTCTTGTTTTTAAAAGGCAACAGGGTCTTTATTCTACGTGGGCTTTTCCCGTATTGCTATCTTATTGTCAACATCCTGACAGATCTCAACTTGTCTCTTGACTAGTCTTTTGTTTTCTGTTTCCTTAGTGTTGCCAACCTTAACAGGGTGTAATTTTTATGGTCGTTCGAGATAATCTCGAACAAATTATTTCAATTTTGATCCTTGATGTTTTTCATTTTATGTTACTTTGTGTTAAGTGTGTCCCTTTCCGTCTCTTCACCAAGCTATTCCAACGGAAGACCAGCGCTGGCTTTACGGCTAGCGAATGCTGAGTTGGGACCGTTTCGCAACTGTTTCTCTGTGTCTTATTTTTTGTATCTATGTACCTAATGTGGTTTTGTATTGTTGCGAATAAATGTCTCTTTATTTTTATCTTATTAATTTGACAGTAATGGCGGTCGCAATAGGTGTAAACACGTCGGAAATTCGTCAATATTTACGTCATGATCGTAGATCGTATCCATAACCATTGCATCTGTCAAAACCTTGTCAAAACTAAAATTTATTTGACATTGCTAAAACATTATTATTTCCGTTCCATTTGTTGATATTTTCGACAAAAGAGTATATTAGACAAGTAGTGCAGTCATTGAAGCATTATTGGTCCGAATTTTTTTACTGTGAACCGAATTGCATACAATTTTGGAATTAGGTTCATCTTACCCTTAACTTCAAAAGTGAAAATGATTTGAACTCCGCAACCACCCTGGGGGTGGTTGCCACCACTTCTCGGGGGTGTTTGTTTTTTTCTTCAAAATAACCTCAGATATCGATAGAAGGCCTAATTTTAAGCAAAAAATCATCTATAAGGTTTTTCGAAAAATCCAATACTTTTCAAGTTATTGGCAATTGAAAATTCGCAATTTTTTCACGTTTTTCATCGGTTTTTTGCAAATATCTCCAAAAATATACGTTTTATCGAAAATTTTATAAGAAACAAAATTGTAGCAGGTAAAAGAATTAACAATTTGGTTTTTTATAAAGTATTCTAAGTGCAATATTAAGCTAGATATTAAAGATCAAAGCCGTTTTTATATTGTCTGAAATTTAATCGATGTGGTCAATGCCATCTAGCGGCGAGCAGATGCATTTTATGCATTCTATAAAAAAGGGTTTTGTAGTGCTTGAAATAAGCTTTAAAATGAGCAATATTAAATCAAATCAAATCAAATCATTTATTCTGTAAGTAGGCCCTGTAGGCACTTTTACAAGTCTGAGTCTACCAGCGCTTCCAAAGAGACCACTGTTGAGAAGAAGCGCCGCAAGAAACTCAACAGTAAGCCATTTTTTTAAAATAAATCACTTATTACAATACTAAACTTAAGCTACATAATTTAAATGTCACAGGGATGTACAGGTCCCAGTAGTAATAATAATTAAATAAATCAAAATGTCGGATTAAAATAAATAATACAATTTCGGAGATGTAAACAGGCTCCAAATGTCAAATTAAAATTAAGAATTAAATATAATTTAATTATATATAAATAAAAAAAAAAAACACAATAAATAAAATAAGGGAGATGTAGAAAGTCTCCACGTTCAATTTTGGAGATGTAAAGAGTCTCCAGATGTCATATTAAATAATAGGTAATCATACAGGGAGATGTATATGGTCTCCACGGTCATTAATAATTGTAATACAAAAAAATATATATAAATCAGTCCCAAGCATTGTCATCATTCATATAATCTTTAATACTATAATAAGCTTTTGAAATTAGTTTACGTTTAACGTATCTCTTAAATTTATTTACTGATAAATGAGTAACACTACTTGGGAGCTTATTATAGAACCTTATACAATTACCCATGAAAGAGTTTTTTATTTTGTGAAGCCGTGTAAAGGGCACTGCGAGCTTATGTTTATTTCTAGTATTAACATTATGTATGTCACAGTTCTTTCTAAAATTACTGATGTTCTTATGAACATGCATAATGTTTTCATAAACATATTGACTGTATACGGTTAATATATTCGTTTCTTTGAACTTATCTCTAAGCGAGTCTCTATGACCCATCTTGTAAACAGCACGAATAGCCCTCTTCTGTAGAACAAAGATGCTGTTTACGTCAGCACCACTACCCCATAGTAAAATACCATATGACATAATACTATGGAAGTAACTAAAATAAACTAATCGAGCGGTTTTCAAGTCTATTAGATTCCGAATTTTACTAACTGCAAAAGCTGCAGAACTTAGTCTATTCGCTAATTTAGCCAGATGAGGACCCCATTGGAGTTTTGAGTCTAACGTTATACCAAGAAATACTGTATCATTAACTAAGTCTAATTTGTCATTTTTAATAGTTACAGTAGTTTGTCTATTTTTCACATTGGTAGTCATAAATTTAATACATTTAGTCTTTTTCTCATTTAGTAATAAATTATTAACACTAAACCAATCTACTACTTTTGATATAGCATTGTTTACATCCACATTAAACTCCTGTTGTCGTTTGACTTTAAATACGAGTGAGGTATCATCAGCAAACAATACTATATCATGGTTGTCCTTTATAAGGTATGGTAAATCATTTATGTAAATGAGGAATAGAAATGGACCCAAAATTGAGCCCTGTGGCACGCCCATTGAGACCAAAGACCCAGGTGATCGTTTTCCATTCACGTCTACCCTTTGTATTCTCCCGAATAAGTACGTTTTAATTAAGTTTAGCGCAGTACTTCTAACTCCATAATGGTGTAGCTTCCTGACCAATGTGTCATGGTTAACGCAATCGAAGGCCTTGGACAAATCACAGAAAATACCTAAAGCATCATGTGACCCCTCCCAGGCATCAAAAATATGTTTAATTAGCTCAACACCAGCTTCGGTTGTCGAGCGACCCCGAGTAAAACCAAATTGTTTATTATGTAATAAATTATTATCTTGAAAATGTTGCATTAACTGTGATAAAATTAGTTTCTCAAAGATTTTACTGAAAGTGGGTAGTATCGATATCGGTCTTAAGTTAGTGGGGTCAGAAGTACTACCCGTTTTAAATAATGGAATTATCTTGCTATGTTTCATAAGATCAGGAAACTCACCACAATCAACACAGTGATTAAATAAGATCATTAAGTCAGATGCTATGACCTCCATTAAGGATTTAAGGACGTAAACCGAAACCCCCCAAAGATCATTGGTTTTCTTAATGTTAATTGATTTGAATGCTTTGATTACATCCAAGGCAGTAACGTGCTTGAATTCAAAGTGTATACTGCATTCAGATACGTTATCTTCTAATAATAAAATGGCAGACGCCGGCGAAGAGTTCATACACTTAGTCGTGGACACTGGTATGTTGGTAAAATAATTTTCAAAAACAATTGCGACATCTAAATTAGACTCTAGGATTTTACCATCTACTTTTAAACGAAAGTCATTAAATTCCTTTTTCCGGCGACCTGTTTCTTCATTAATTATTTTCCAAGTCGTTTTAATGACATCAGAGCTATTCAAGATTTTATCACTTAAAAAGTCTTTTTTATTAAAAGTCTTTTGCACGTAAAATAAGTGAGCTGTATTGCAAATAAGAGGAGCATCTAATGTTTATCCTTAAAAATCAATAGGTTTCATAACTGCCATTTCCACAAAAATTAAAATTAATCGTATTCCACCTAGAATTAACTTTATTATGAAGAGTTTGATAGATTGTATCAGTTTGGCTGCTTCAGGACACATATTTTTCAAAAAAGTCACGATTAAAAAAAATCAAAAAATTTCAAATTCTTAAAACACCCGCCTTTTTTTCATAATATCTCAAAAATGACGACAGATACGTATAAAAGTGTAGGAATAAAAAATTTAGGTATTTTTCTGACAAACAAATTGTTTTTTTTGTTTTTTCTGTTAAACAAAAAATGACGGAGATATGATTGTTTAAAGAGCGCGTGGCAGCGCAATCACAGCCTCTCTTAAGCCCTTCAACCCTTCACCGTTTTAGAAAAAGGTTTTTTACTATGTATTGCAATGAAGGATGTTGTAGCTCTCTTAATTACCTTTAGAATGGTTTTTTATAAATTGTGATAGCATGAAAATTGAAGGAGTTATGGTCCAAAAACTTATGTTACTAACTTATAATACGTAAAATGGTAGCAGTAATCATATATATTTACTGTTTTAATTTAGGGGTAGTTTTAAGGAAAGAAAAGCTTAAGAATATGATAATCATTTTCGAGAGTGTGGAATAATATTTAAATCCTTTTCATTTTATAAAAAAAAAAAAATATCAATTTTTTATCAAGGGGTACTTTTCAAGGGTTGAAAGGGGGTTAAAAATTTGATAATTATTATAGAGAATATAAAATATTACTTACTCTATACTTAAATCTTTTTATGTCATACCAAAGTATTTTTTTGTGATTTTTTCAACTTAAGGGTTGTTTGCAAGGGTTGTAAGATTTTCAAGGGGTTGAAAATGATTTTAATATGAGGTAATTGTGTTAGAAAACACTTTACAATTTCACCACTTACTATTATGACATGTTTTCTAGCGATAAAATGGCTCAATGTAATTTTTTCCATTAAGGGGTTGTTTACACCCCTTAAAAATAATAGGCGGAGTTCAGATCATTTTCACTTTTGAAGTTAAGGGTAAGATGAGCTTAATTCCAAAATTTCATGCAAATCGGTTCACAGTAAAAAAATTCGGAGGTAAGACCGTATTTTTCGCTTCAATGACTGCACTAAAGGCGCTTTTTTTGTATCGTGCTGCTTTCCGCAACTTGGCGTCTGCGCCTATTTGGCGTGTGGCAAAACGATACAGAAAAAAACAACGAAAACTATATCGAAAGTGATGGCGAACTTTAGTAGCGACTTGAACACTGCAATGAGTGATTAAGGTTGAATAAAAACCATGTAGGTATAAGTTTATTTAGCGAGTAGACATCTACTTGCCAAATTAATACATCATTATGTCTGTTTCTTCCACACATCCCTATTCGCTATTAGTCGTCATTTAAGCATTCTCTCTCTTCTTTTTCCTCTTATATCACTTCGCTCAATCCGTCCATCCCTTTTAAGGCTTTCCGCTTTATTATTAACTCTCCGCATTCATACTCAAAACTCTTCTCGTAACATGCATCCAGGGGGCCTAATATGGCTGCGTCTATCGCGTGATAAATTTTGGATAAGGCATCCGTCACCTTCTGATAGGTAAATAAGTACACGTGTCAAAAAGTGACGGATGCTTTATCCACAGTTGACACGCGATATAGACGCAGCCATACTAGACCCGCGATGACATGACAATCCATTTTTTCTATCTCAGGCGCTACTTTGAAACTTCCTCTAACATTCTTGTTCCATATCCTATCCATAAATACGTTAATTTAAAAAACGAATGTTATATAGGCGATACTTAAATCATTTAGAAGCAAATAAAAAATACATTAACATCAAGCGGTCTTCGGTCAGTAATATTTTACAAAGCGTTCTTTCCATGGTGTTACGTAAAATATTCTGTTCAAAATTACAGTAGTCAATTTCATGGGCTTTAATAACAATCAAGCAGGCAGGCCATTTTATGCGAACACCTAATGGATACTCCTCATACCTCATGCGTTAGCAACCCAGGGGCACAACCAAATCGCTACCTTGCCAGTAAATATTCTTTTTTTTTCAGTTCTTTAAAGATGGGTCAATGTTGAGTTTATGAAGAACGTTTAAATATACACAAATCTAGACGCCTTCGGCCTTCTTAGCATTGAAAAAATAATTCGCGACACTTTCTCAATAGCGCAAGGCCTCGTAAACAACGGAATTAAAATAGACGGGTTAGAGCTTCAGAGTGGTTACGTAATGAGAAAATTTACATTCATTCAAAAAGAGTTTAGCTGGTGTCTGTCACAATTAGGAAAACTCTATCATAATAAAATAATAATAATAATAAATATAAGAGGACAATCTCACACCAATTGACCTAGTCCCAAACTAAGCTCTAAGCTTGTACTATGGGTACTAGACAACGATATAAATACTTATACTTATAGAGAAATATATACTTAAATCCATAGAAAACATCCATGACTCAGGAACAAATATTTGCGCTCATCACACAAATATCTGCCCTTACCGGGATTCGAACCCAGGACAACTAGCTTCGTAGGCAGGGTCACTACCCACTAGGCCAGCGCGTCGTCACCGTCTATGTTAGTCTTAGTCTCATTGTGCAAAATGTGCCTTCCCCACTCTGGGAATAAAGGCGTGAGCTTATATATATATGTATGTCTATGTTATATATTATATAAAATTTATTTAAAAGGGCAAACAGTTTATTTACAAAACTAACACACTCACATTATAATTGGGAAAGTTTGTGTGTGTGTGAGTTGATATGTTTTTTACTTCCTCAGGTAGGAAGTACTGCACGGATTTAGATACACTTTAGGACTATAATAGTTTATAGACTTACAGACTAGGAACTGCAGTCTGTCATTATTAAAAAAATTGGGATGAATTAAAAAATTACTTTCACATTAAAACGTTGTAAAAATAACGTAATCTGTAGAATTAAATTAAATATATAAAATCAACCAACAGCCTATCTCATGCCATTAGTTGCTAAATCTAGACCTATTAAACGAGAGACAAAGAAAGCTTAATTGAGTGCGAAAGAGCGAGTTTGACTGGAATTGGTGCTAATTAGTAGGAGCGTCGGCTAAACTGGCCTAATGGAGTTCACAGTTTTAGCTCACTTAGTGTTACTTTTACAGTATAGGTATATTCAGGGGTTAAGACTGTTAAGAGTTTTAATTTAGTGGTAGAGCAACTCATTGTTTATTTTAAATATTCGTGAAATTCCCACGGTAACAACAACAAAAGCAACACGGTTATAATACATACATACATTACTTACATTAAATCACGCCTGTTTCCCAGAGGGGTAGGCAGAGGACCATTTCTTTCCACTTGCCACGTTCCTGACAAATCTCTTTCCGCTTCTTCCACATTCATACATCGAGTCATGCACGCACGTCGGTTTTGGTTACTTAACTTTTGTCCATTTTCCAGTATTTCTCAGATTGGATTCGAAAAAGCACGCCTAGGGCGGCCCCTTCCAACCCTTCCACACACTTTCGCTCTGTATATCTCTTTCGTCAATCTTATTTCATCCATCCTTTCCAAATGACCGAACCATCGAAGCATACCCTTTTCAATTTTAGTCAGTAACAGCGGCAGAGTTTAAAACACGATAACATGTAAAAAGCAATATCGTTTTACCGAGAAATATAGAGCCCATAAATGGAATGCCGCAGCTATATTTTACTATTGCGTTTTGCTTTCACGTACTCATAAAACAGTTACGTTTAAGTATAATGTTTCTCAATATTGAACAATGTAATTGAAAACGATCTCAAAAGGAAGTAGGAACTGAAATTTATTCATAGGGTTCTCCAGGAAAGGGTTTCGTACTCTTTGCATAAGCAGTGAATTTTTAAAGCGGGATTTTAGTGAAATAAGAGGTCGTTGCTTTTATTTTCTGCTTAGCTACATAATATCAGAGGCTATATTTAAACTGCTAAACCTGCCAGGTCCCAGCCAGAGAAAAGGATATATCTAACTATAGAAGTCATTATATCTGTCCCAAAGTCCCAACTGCCTGAAACTTGTAATTATTTCATATATATTTTTGGCGTTAATATATAGAATATGACACTCACAAATAACGTGGCTTTCTATCGGTAAAAGAATTTTCAAAATCGGTTCGGTACATCCAGAGATTACCCGTTACAACCTCACAAACTTTACCTCTTTATAATATTAGTACCTATAGGTATATACCTACAAAAATCAACAACCAGAAAATATTCTCGGTCGGTGCGAAGAAATTCTAAGTGATATAAAAATTAAAAAGAAACTTGGGTATAACATTACACTTTTTCCATACAATTTATATCTGAACCATAATGTCGTCAGTATAAAATATTGCTAGTGTAAATCATTACGAACCGCTCTTACCGGGTTTAACGGTACCCGGCAGGCTTGAAAAGTGTTTTCCCTGGAATTATGGGTAAATATTCAGCAAGTTGACCTGGGGTTGGGGTTAATAACTATAAATTGGTAAAATCCCCGATATAATAACGACCCTTTCATTAAAAGCTAATAAAAAAAATTGACAATTTTATTAAATTTTACGAACTCGCACTACATTAAACTTATTCACACAAAAGACGTAATGTTTCTTAAGTCAGTCCTCTCTGCATCTCCTATAGATACGATTTTCCCATAGTGTCCCCGTTAAAAAAAACACACTCAATGTATAAGGGTGTAGCCAGACGAGCCTAATTTTGTGAGTTGCAAGTCGCGTAATTTCTGCTATATTCGGTGCATACAAAACTCCTGTTATGTTTGGTTCACTCGGCGAAAAATCAGCTGGACTTTTGTATGCAGCAGAAATGCAGTGTCACAACTCAAAAAAATACGCTCGTCTAGCTTTAACCTAATTATGTTTGTCGTTGTCTACAATACAAAACTAGAACTTAGTATATCAGTATACTCCAGTCGCTCTAACAGGCCTGACTTGACTGATATCAACGCAGTACAACAACGCGTTAGGTTTTGTTTGTGTGAGGTTATATTTTATAATGCGCTGACAGCTTTTTTTTTACATTCCTTGTTGGTAATTTACACCGTTACAACTTCGCAGGACATGCCCCAGTTAAGGGAACACACCTAACCGGACGCGTTGACAGCTATTAAATCGGAGCTTTAATTTAATAACGACAGTAGTATAGTATAGAACCTTTTATTATGAATAAACTGGAGGACTCCCGAGACTGTAGTACTGTTAGGCGATGGGCTTGCAACCTGTCACTAATACACTGGTAAACTCTCTTAGGCCCTGTTGTTTGATCAGTAGTTAAACTAACTAATTGTTAAAATTTGAAAAAAGAATCGAAAATTTGAAGTAATCTCAAGGAAATGTGTCAAATTTTCAATTCCTTTTTCAAAATTTAACAACTAGTTAGTTTAACTACTGATCAAACAACAGGCCCTTAGCCTAATTGTGCAAAATGTGGTTACAGAATTATTAACAAGTTTTTAGAGTTGTTAGTAATTCTGTAGCTCTGCCTACCCCACTCTAGGAAAAAAGGCGTGAGCTTATGTATGTGTATGTATGTACTCCCGAGACTTCGTACCCGTAGAATTAGTTTACCGGTACTCACCCTATTTTAACCTCTTAGGGGATGAATTTCCAAAAATCCCTTCTTATTTCACCTCTAAACCTCATAAGGAACCTACGTACCAATTTTGCAATCTCTAGACCCGGCGGTTTGGGCTGTATGTCAGTCAGTTCCTTCTTTTATATATTTTAATAGTTCAAGAGATCAAGCGAGACTTCCAAAAATAACCGTTGCAATATAGGCCATAATCATATTAAATAGCTTATAATAATATAAACCTATATTTCAATTTCCAGAACACGTCAATTCTAAATCCGCGTATGATGGACAACTAATCCCAGTCAAAGTGTGTCATACAAACATAATATCCGGCTGATATATATAATTATGGATTGACGCAACGAGCGGGGATTTCCACGGAATCGTAAACTTTGATATAATATTATGTTTTCTTAGCTTTTGCCCGGGACTCCGCGTAGAAGTACCTAGTTTATGACTTTTTCGTGTGTGTGTGTTTATTTGCCTAGTCTATAAAGATTTGACGTGATTTTTAGCAGTTATACTAAATTGCGTAGTTGGGTGGTGGCATAGTCAATTCTATTACATATTTGTCCCGTAAAACTAGCATCATCAAGAAAACAGTGTTAATCATTTATACATGGAGCCTCGTTACATAAAACCGACATTATTATACTCGTACATACAATTGGTAAGGAGTACGAGTACAGCAATCTTAAATGATGATTGATCTGGCGGTTTGGAGTTTGGACCCAAGATCTCAAGCTTAGGATGTGCGTCGAACCGCAGCTTCTTGATCGTATTTTATTAGGGACATTAAAGAGAGTTCCACAATCATAAATATGATGACGTAGTGGTAACCGTTTGTACGTCGTCCAAGTTTTAATTTATGCCGTCGTATATCAGTTACTAGGCTAAATTGGTTTTGGTGGTAAATTAAAAAAGTTTTACATGGATGGGTTTGGACTTTTACAATAACTAAGTAATTCATTTAAGGCCGCATTTCACCAAACTGGAATAAGGTTTTTACATCTAGATTATACGCCGAATTTGTGTAGACAAATTTCGGACTAAGTCATTTTGCAAGTTTGGTGAAATGTGGCCTCAAAGTTAAATCATCAATAAATTATAAATTCTTATACCTATTTAAAACTAACACCCGACTCATCGATGATTAATAATCGATATTTAAAACTCTTCTTGGACTGGCTGGTTGACAACGCACGACCTAAACTGCGTGTTTAAGGAGTTCAAATTTAGATGAAATATTCCTTGGGTGGGTACCCAGGGTACAAAAAAAAACGATTTTGTAAAAAGCTGCCCTTAGCGGGAAAAAATAGGTAAGGGAGCAGTGGAAAACTAATTATACACGTACGAAGTCGCAGGCTTCTCTAGTCAATGGAAATATTGATCAACAATCGATTAATGTTTAGTCTACGTCGGAACGAAAAAAACAGGGGACAATGTTACACAAATTTACCCAGTCCCGAACTAAGCTCTAGGCTTGTACTATGGGTACTAGAAACCGACAAATTTAGTTAGGTATATAGAGAATTACAAACTTCAATACATACATTTTAGGCTCAGTAGTTTCGGAGATCAGGGGGGCGTGATGGACAATTTTCGGTGAAATGAAAAGAATAAAATGGAATGATACGAAATGAAAATATATATGACACAGTAAAGTAAGTAAAATGTCGACATGTGTAGGACGCATCACCTCCTTCTACTTTTCAAACGTCGGGAAATTGCCGACATCATTTACATCCTTAACATTACTAATGGTAACGTTGACTGCGATGAGCTTCTCTCTAACCTATCTTTCACTGTCCCTACCAGGACCAAAAGGCATCTTACTCCAATTGCTGTTCCTTATTGTCCGCGTAAATATAGACGTAACACTTTTCTATGCGTGCAAGTATAAATTTAAACAAGTTGTCTAAAAATATGCATTTTGATATTTTCAATAGCAAAATTCCCCGTGTAAGACGCAATTTGACTTGTGACTATTTCAAATAATGGTAATTGTAATTAATTTTAATTGAAAGTAAAATTCCATAATATCTATAGTTTACATTAATTTTGTAATTAACTCTTTCCTTTTTTGTGCTGATATTTAAATTTTGGTATTTAAATTTTCTTTTTCTTTTGATAATTTCAACTTGTGGGATTTCTCGCATGTAGGTAATGCAAATTCATCTAGTAAGTGTTTTTCTTTATTCCTTACTTATTAGTCTGCTTCTATCTGTGAAAACCTGTAATTGGCTTTATGTGTCCTAAGTTTATGTTTAGTGTAATTTATCAGCTGTTGGTTTTCGTATATTAAAGAAATAAATAAAAAAATTAAAAAATAAATTGGCAGTGATAGACGCACGAGTGAAAGATGAATAACTATCGCTCGAAGTAAGCAATACCTGTATCATCTTGAAGAACAACGGCGCTCTGAGCTTGACGCCAAGCGCGACGAACTGAAGGCCCGACCACGTGTGGCAATTTTCTACAATACTGTCAATGGTGAGCTCACATGCCCACAATGCGCAAGAACTTTCGTAAAGAAAATTGGCTTCATAAGCCACATGCGAGCTCACCAGCGACAACAGGGTCTCCTTTAGAACGGTCGGCGTGACCGAGATCGGTCGGACCAATCATCATCATCACCTGTATCATCGACGGCGAGGGCCAGTGTGCTACCGACCTTATCGTCTTCACCTTAATAAAATAAACTATAACTATAACTATGTTAACGCTATAAGAAAAACCGTGTGATAGGATTAAGTACATATTTTCATATTTTTCAATTTTTAATTACTTCGTTTTGAACCTTGCGTTGGACACGAAGCGCAGGTGTGACTGACTTTGTGAATCTGATTCCAAAATGTGTATGTGTACATTAGTGAAAACTTCGTTGGCTAGTGAGCTACCCATTTTTGTCATAACTTTATGTACTATTGTATGCTGTTTGTTTTCCTTAATAAAGAAAAATAATAAATAAATAATAATAAAATCGGAAATCTTGTCAACAAACAAATTTGGCAACCTACGGAAAAGCAGCTTTAACAACTTCTGGAAACTACCATCCTGTCAGGATGGAAGAAAAATATGCAGAGTATCAAAAAGTTCGACGAGACAAACACCGTTTATAGGTCACGTCGACCTATACGCTGGGAACTGAGAAAATATAGCAATAAACAACAGTTGATAAAGACGGTTAGGTACTGCATTCGTAGAGGTTGTTACAACTTCTTACGTCTAATATTGAGATTTTCCGTCTGTCTGTCTTTGTCTATATTTAGGTACATAATTATTGAGAGTCAACTTTTGTAGAGTAGGTAAGGTTTGATTTACTTAAAAAAATCATAAAAAATAAGATTAAAAAAAAAAAACACGTTATGACTTGCGATGATTATATGACAAAAAATATTATGGCAGTCAATATAGACCCAGTTTTTCCATTTAAACACGTTGAGGGGGATGAATTAAAAAAAACCCTGGTCATTTTTACTACAGGAGTAGGTACACTGAGTACACATTCCAAATAAATAGGTATTTAAGTTTCTACGTTTAGTTGTTTATATGCAATATTTAGGGTGCTCAATCAAGGGCTCAGTCAGTAACAAAACGGTTTAATAAATATAGATATTACAAATTTTGCAATATTGGTACATATGTATAATAACGACACATGAAATGTAGAAATTAATTGAGATTTCCTTTAACAAAATATATAATATCTCCCTATAAAATCATTGTGTATGTAAGCACAACATCTGGAAGTTCTGGAACATATAATACTGCGAAGCAACGACGTGGACATCTGTTGAAAGAGACAGGAATAAATGCAAACGCATTTACTATCTGGTTGAGAAAGTTGGGAAGTTGCGCGGAGAAGGAAAAAGTAAATGTATAAGAGTATATACAATACAGATGTTGTAACACCCCAAAATCGGGTTGTCACTTTTTCTCTGTCATACTTACAGTCATCCTTTCTTTTGTCGGAAAGCCTTCCGCGCTAATTCCTGGCTGAGTTTAGCGTCTACTGTTTGACGAGCGAACGAGTATCAGGCCACATACACCTGGTAACCGGTGTTTTAGTATATCAACGTTGATCACAAACGGTCGACATAAACACTGCCGTTTTTACACTTGGATACTCGTTTTGTCTCACATAGTTCAACACGGAGCTTTTGTATTCCAGAGCTAGGTTCCTGTGCCTTATTTGGAAGTCGTATTTAACCGGTTTACACTATCTATTCCTTTTTATTTTCAATTGAAAACCCAGACATTGTTATCGTTTGTTAGCCGTTGTTGTCATAGTATGAAATGTCACTTTGACTTTTGACAGGAGGTTAAGGCGTTCGCACATCGGC
This sequence comes from Acleris laterana, assembly GCA_963966035.1. NCBI lineage: Eukaryota > Metazoa > Arthropoda > Insecta > Lepidoptera > Tortricidae > Acleris > Acleris laterana. Next base: position 872,921 of record OZ014450.1, read on the forward strand.
TTTATTACTCTGTTTTGGGTGTAGTATCTTTTTATTTTTGAATTCTTATTTACTCGTTCTAGATATTTTTTTTCACTTAATTTCAGCTAAGCAAAAAGTATTTTCTTTATTGAGAGGAATCAGAGGTATTGAAGTTTTAACGTCAATGTGAGTATGGTAGGTGGCAACACCGGTAACGCCAGAGAGCGTCACTTGGTGTTTGCCGATCAAGGATGAAGATTTAATTTAGAACAGGCCTAGGTGGTTTCCTTGTTCTTGACGCTGTGTCTTACAGTCTAGATGTCTTATTTTCACCAAGAATAACTGAAGTCTTAACGTGCGTTGTCACGAGTCTGAAGGGTGAGTATTTCATTTGGAAGGGGCGCGTCGCAATTGTGTTACGTAATCGCCATGTTCTATTTCTAAAAGTGTATCGGTCTATTTCAGATGTTCTTTACGGTGTTATTGATAACACCAACTCCGCGGTCTCCGAGTATAAAAGCCAATTGCCTCTAATTTACTGCCCGAAAGGTAAACTTTATTCGTTAAAAGTGATGTGTTGTCTGAGGATATGTCCTTGTTTGTTCCTTTACTGAGACGTTATATTGTACGTTTTAGGGTTTCAAGGCTACCCCGGAAATTTCAAGGCTACCCCGGAAATTTCAAGGCTACCCCTGAAGTATCAAGTCTGCTCCGGAGATGTTCGGGCTAACCTATAACCTCAAGGCGGAGGTTATCTTCGTGCATGCGGTGTGCTGAGATTGCTTCGACGTGTTTGTGCACGAGGAAGGTAGCCGTGCGATGACGAGTACACTTCGCGTGGGATCCTGACGCCTGCGTTCACTGATGTCGCGTGACGTTGACTTTCTTTTCTTTTATTTTCTTTATTTTATTCCGCGTTTACTCTAACCTATTATACGTCGTCCATCCTTAGACCGCGTTGGTAGCAAGCGCCTCTTTTGTAATGTTTTCCAATCCTAGTAATGGAAAAGTACTGTACGGGTTTACTGATGCTAATCTCGTAGGTAACCCGGATCTTTCCTTACTTACTCTTTTGTAAGGTTATCAATCCTAGTAATGGAAAAGAACTGTACGGGTTTACTGATGCTAATCTCGTAGGTAACCCGGATCTTTCCTTACTTACTCTTTTGTAAGGTTATCAATCCTAGTAATGGAAAAGAACTGTACGGGTTTACTGATGCTAATCTCGTAGGTAACCCGGATCTTTCCTTACTTACTCTTTTGTAGTTGTTACCAATCTTAGTAATGGAAAAATACGTTACGGGTTTACTGATGCTAATCTCGTAGGTAACCCGAACCTTTCCTTACTTACTTTTTAGTATAATAAATATTTGCAATTACCTAGTAATGGAAAATTATGTTACGGGTTTACTGATGCTAATCTCGTAGGTAACCCGGACCTTTCCTTACTTACCCTTTGGTATAATAAATAATTGCAACTATTTCTTATGTGTGTCGAAAGGCATGGTTAATTAGAATTTAAGAACAAAAGGGAGGACGCTCTCTAATCTTATTACTCTGTGTTGTTCATTCAGAACATAGTATGGTGCAAATAATCTGAGTCTGTACTTTCTTTTTACGAAGTTAGAAATTAAAATAAACTTAATTTAAACAATTTGTCTAATTTATGAAACCACCACCATCGATCCTGTTTGTGGCCAGTCGCTCTCTCTCTCAATCTACGGCGCCCAACCCTTTAGCGATTGGCCCTCGAGCCAAGTGACCACACGACCCCAATCTCATGCTGCGGGCGAAAATCGAGTGTTACAGTGGCGTACCCAACGTATGGCTTGAAGGATCGTTGGTGTGGTTTTAGTTATCAGGTTCATAGTGAGGCAGGTCTAAGGATTGGCACATAGGTTAGGTATCTCTAACTTTAACTAGCACATTAGGAAAAATATATATAAGACGACTTGTCCGTGTGGTTTAAGTAACTTTCTTCGCCATTTTAATTTACTACTGTTTACTTTATTAAGCATTTACTATTATCTACCACTCTTGGTGTTTAAACTGTTATACTAAGTGTCTAACTTATACACTCTGTTAAAATGGACTTGTCAATTAAAATAGAATGGCTGACAAAAGAGGAGCTTGCGCACGAACTGAGTAAATTACAAATACCTTTCTCAACATCAGACACATGCGACATCCTACGGCTGCGACTTTCACCGGTTTTCCGGATATTCTGGACGGACCAGCTCTCTCTTGGTTCCGTTCGTGTAAGGGTGACTCTTCGTGTTACGCGGACCTTTTAACTGCTCTTAAAGCAGACTTCCATGTCTGGACTTGCTGAGATTTTTGGCGTTGGTAGAATATTTGTCCCGACCGTTGGCTCTTTAAGGTATGATTTACTGGTTTGTTTGGTATATTTCGTCCGGACTGCAGGTGTTTTATTGAAGGGAAAAGATTTGTCCTGACTGTTGGCTCTTTTAAAGGATTGGATTACTGGAATGAAAGCATATTGAAGTAGAGTGAGGTAGGCTAAGTTTTAATTTTAAGTAAGCAAGGATGCGCATCCATTTAATTTTAGTTGTGCTGTCATGTTTTGTCCGTAGTAGGGTAAAGCGTGTAGGTATGGGTAATAATTTTTTTTTATTACCATAGTGTTTTATTAGTTCTAGGATTTCTTCCGATTACGCCATAGGCGCAATCTGTTCGAGATAAAACTATTTTAAAAGGTTTTATCTATTCTTAGTAGAGTTGTTGTGAAAAGGACATTCTGGTGGTAAACAGAGTGCGTCCTCTTTTCCATTGTTCTAATCTCTTTATACTGGTTTCAGTTGAGATTTCCTTTTACAAGTTTAGGTTGAAATTCGTGTGTTATAGTTTCAACACTTGATTTTAAATAGTCTCACTTGAGTGTTTACTTAATTATAGGGTTTCTGCCACAGTTCTTATAAGTGGTAGTTTAATCAATTCAATTAAGCCGCTTAAGAGGTTGGTAGTGTGTCACACCCCTCATTGTAGTTTCAGTTCTTTGTGTAGAGCTGTATAATTCTCGCGGATGTTTCTCTCAGTTGAGGTTGATGTGTACTTAAAGAGATACTAACTTTAGTACATACTTGATTTAGTTTAGGATCTAGAGCGTTTGTTTGGAAATTGAACCAACAAACTCTGATATAGGTTTAGAGCGTTTGGTTGGAGGCAGAGCCAACAAACACTAGGAAAGTAGTTTATAAGTTTACTTTAGCAATTAGTGTAGCTTATGCGTAGTAGGTCTGAGACGGGCAACCACGTTTGCCGTTAGTGGACCCGGATCGGGCCTATGATTTATCTGGCTTCCCCTTTATGGCGAAGACCATTAGAGATAAGACTTTTATTTTCTTTTCGGTAGAAGAGGGTGTGTTTAAGCGTAGTAGGTCTGAGACGGGCAACCACGTTTGCCGTTAGTGGACCCTGATCGGGCCTATGATTTAACTGGCTTCCCCTTTATGGCGAAGACCATTGCACGATGTTATGTTTTCCAACCTGATTAGTTTTTTTTTTTTTTTGGTAAATGAGGCGCCGAGACCTGCAGTGCCGTAGGCCGCGATGCATCCCTGTCAGGCAACAGCCACGGATTGGAATGATGCTAAGGTGCTGCAGTGCCTTCGTGTCTTAAGCCGGAACACTGGATGGACTCTCCGTTCTTTGCCGTTATGGCTGTCTGTTCTTACACATGAGAATGTGTATAATAATTTTATTTCAGAATCTTAGCAATTCTGAAATAAAATTATTTTTCCCAACTGGAACCCTACTGTAACACCCCAAAATCGGGTTGTCACTTTTTCTCTGTCATACTTACAGTCATCCTTTCTTTTGTCGGAAAGCCTTCCGCGCTAATTCCTGGCTGAGTTTAGCGTCTACTGTTTGACGAGCGAACGAGTATCAGGCCACATACACCTGGTAACCGGTGTTTTAGTATATCAACGTTGATCACAAACGGTCGACATAAACACTGCCGTTTTTACACTTGGATACTCGTTTTGTCTCACATAGTTCAACACGGAGCTTTTGTATTCCAGAGCTAGGTTCCTGTGCCTTATTTGGAAGTCGTATTTAACCGGTTTACACTATCTATTCCTTTTTATTTTCAATTGAAAACCCAGACATTGTTATCGTTTGTTAGCCGTTGTTGTCATAGTATGAAATGTCACTTTGACTTTTGACAGGAGGTTAAGGCGTTCGCACATCGGCTTTATTACTCTGTTTTGGGTGTAGTATCTTTTTATTTTTGAATTCTTATTTACTCGTTCTAGATATTTTTTTTCACTTAATTTCAGCTAAGCAAAAAGTATTTTCTTTATTGAGAGGAATCAGAGGTATTGAAGTTTTAACGTCAATGTGAGTATGGTAGGTGGCAACACCGGTAACGCCAGAGAGCGTCACTTGGTGTTTGCCGATCAAGGATGAAGATTTAATTTAGAACAGGCCTAGGTGGTTTCCTTGTTCTTGACGCTGTGTCTTACAGTCTAGATGTCTTATTTTCACCAAGAATAACTGAAGTCTTAACGTGCGTTGTCACGAGTCTGAAGGGTGAGTATTTCATTTGGAAGGGGCGCGTCGCAATTGTGTTACGTAATCGCCATGTTCTATTTCTAAAAGTGTATCGGTCTATTTCAGATGTTCTTTACGGTGTTATTGATAACACCAACTCCGCGGTCTCCGAGTATAAAAGCCAATTGCCTCTAATTTACTGCCCGAAAGGTAAACTTTATTCGTTAAAAGTGATGTGTTGTCTGAGGATATGTCCTTGTTTGTTCCTTTACTGAGACGTTATATTGTACGTTTTAGGGTTTCAAGGCTACCCCGGAAATTTCAAGGCTACCCCGGAAATTTCAAGGCTACCCCTGAAGTATCAAGTCTGCTCCGGAGATGTTCGGGCTAACCTATAACCTCAAGGCGGAGGTTATCTTCGTGCATGCGGTGTGCTGAGATTGCTTCGACGTGTTTGTGCACGAGGAAGGTAGCCGTGCGATGACGAGTACACTTCGCGTGGGATCCTGACGCCTGCGTTCACTGATGTCGCGTGACGTTGACTTTCTTTTCTTTTATTTTCTTTATTTTATTCCGCGTTTACTCTAACCTATTATACGTCGTCCATCCTTAGACCGCGTTGGTAGCAAGCGCCTCTTTTGTAATGTTTTCCAATCCTAGTAATGGAAAAGTACTGTACGGGTTTACTGATGCTAATCTCGTAGGTAACCCGGATCTTTCCTTACTTACTCTTTTGTAAGGTTATCAATCCTAGTAATGGAAAAGAACTGTACGGGTTTACTGATGCTAATCTCGTAGGTAACCCGGATCTTTCCTTACTTACTCTTTTGTAAGGTTATCAATCCTAGTAATGGAAAAGAACTGTACGGGTTTACTGATGCTAATCTCGTAGGTAACCCGGATCTTTCCTTACTTACTCTTTTGTAGTTGTTACCAATCTTAGTAATGGAAAAATACGTTACGGGTTTACTGATGCTAATCTCGTAGGTAACCCGAACCTTTCCTTACTTACTTTTTAGTATAATAAATATTTGCAATTACCTAGTAATGGAAAATTATGTTACGGGTTTACTGATGCTAATCTCGTAGGTAACCCGGACCTTTCCTTACTTACCCTTTGGTATAATAAATAATTGCAACTATTTCTTATGTGTGTCGAAAGGCATGGTTAATTAGAATTTAAGAACAAAAGGGAGGACGCTCTCTAATCTTATTACTCTGTGTTGTTCATTCAGAACATAGTATGGTGCAAATAATCTGAGTCTGTACTTTCTTTTTACGAAGTTAGAAATTAAAATAAACTTAATTTAAACAATTTGTCTAATTTATGAAACCACCACCATCGATCCTGTTTGTGGCCAGTCGCTCTCTCTCTCAATCTACGGCGCCCAACCCTTTAGCGATTGGCCCTCGAGCCAAGTGACCACACGACCCCAATCTCATGCTGCGGGCGAAAATCGAGTGTTACAATGTAGTGTAAAACATAACACATCGATTTTGGCCGGAAAACTCCGTATGTATCTTGCTTTCTCATTCAGCTTTAGCACCCACAGACAAGTTAACTGAGAAAGCATGACAAATACGAATCGATGTCGTATGATCATGCACGTCTGTGTTAAAGCGACATGGCCTGAAAACAGTCGGGATGATGATAGGAAACAATTGCCACTTATCAAAATATATTTATGTTAGGACTTAGGAGTCAAGAGTTTCACGAAGCGTTGGCCTAGCTAGCGGTCTCAGGTTCGATTCCCGGTATTTGCATATATATGTTATGCAAATATGAGCGCGAGTATTTGTTTCTGAGCCTTACATGTTTTCAATATATTTTTGTATTTATTTCTACATTCTATAAGTATTTATACCGTTTTATTATACCTAAAGCACAAGCCTAGAGCTTAGCTTGGGACTAGTTCAATGTATGTGAGATTGATCTAGTCCCAGTCCTGCTATTTACATATTTTAAGTTGTTTCATAAAATCTGTCACGAAACATGTATGAAACTATCATTAATTTTCATCGACATCTGTGCTATTTTGTCAAACTATGATGTAAAAACACCATAAACATTTCTGAGAGTTCATTCATAAAATACACAAGTAAGTATGTTGAAATGTTAACGTAAAGCTATCCCACTTGCACAAACCCCTTGTCAAGCCATGAATATAGTTGATAAGTAATAGTCAATATAGGTAATCGTCAGCGAAAGACGTCCAACGCTGGACATAGGCCTCCCCCAAGGATGGCCATAAATATATACAATTAAAAATAACTACAGGACGCATGCGAACTAAGATTATATCGTCCACGTAGAAGTGTTTATCGCTTAGAGCTGTTTGATTTTCAGGAATAATGTTAATGACCGTTTTCGGCCTATAACTACCACTTGAAGTGCTGAACCGTGATGACGGAACTAGCAAACAACACACACTTTCATAATATTTATAATATCCATCCATATCCATAATATACCTACTTATACGAGTATTTTGAAAGTAACTCTGTCGTCTATCTGTCTGTCTTTTACGTTTTATCAACTAAATTGCTGAATCGATTTCGATGAAATTTGGTAAGCACTTAGCTTGAACCCCGAAGAAAGACATAGGGTACTTTTATTCCTAAAAATTTGACAATTCCATAGGGAATATCGGTAAACGACTACTAACAACGATTATGATATTAAAAGAACTGATACTTGTACTAGTAACAAAAAATAAAACTAACATATGTTTCACACACGTTAAAACTTGTCCCATTTTCAAGAGTCGTCATGTTTTTTTTCGCCAGTCTCTGTGGCAAGGTCAACAGACTCCGCGGACGTGTATTTTTAATTGATCGCCAAGATTTCCCGATACACGCATACATTTATCTGACGTAAGACGTCACCCACTTAGTACGTGGGTGGGGACGCAGATTAATAGTACTAAATGTCATGCGTGTACAAAGAAAACGAAGTGCTTACTATTACCAAAGCTTTACAAGGTCTCGGACCCAATTATCGTTTATTCTCAGGATTGTGTACACTTGTACACAATACAATGTTGTTTGCTAAACTTAAACGAAGTACGATTATACGCATATGGTTATTTTGCCTCTATTCCAAAATTTTTAATAAAAAAATCGTACGCCGAAAATGTCCATTCAATTTCTGAAATAAAAGTATCGCTCATTCCCAAAATACCAGTATTTCAAAATACCAAACTACTCTTTTTACCTGATTCTCAAAAAAACAGATCCGAAATGTTAGGTAAAGATAGTAATTAATACCCTAATTTGTATGTTTAATTTTGGGATTCCGATTTATTGAGAATCAGGTATTTTGAAATAAGTACTGGTATTTCGGGAATGAGCGAAAAGTATGTTACACACAAACATACATTAAATCACACCTGTTTCCCAGAGGGGTAGGCAGAGACCACTTCTTTCCACTTGTTACGATCTTGACAAAATTCTTCCACATAAAAATATGTTTAATATCAATAACAACAAATTGATATTGTCAATTCCGTTAAATAAGTTTAGAATTCTAAGTCGGAAATACCTTCAAAAATAATAACAAAATAGTTGAAAACACGATGTTTCAATCATGCTCCTAGTCCAAACAAAACCACCCTGTTGACGAATACTTTGGCATAACCAACCATACCCCTCGTCGTCAGTAATAAAAAGTTCCCAACACACATCCCCCCTACTCCCCACCCCCTTAACACGCAGCCAGCCTGAAGGCGTGACAAGACAAATGCACGCAGTTTGTTGACGGGACAAAGGGCAAACCGGAATGGAACATGGGGACAAAAGCGTGTCCAATTTGCGAAAGGGGTTTTAAAAAGTTTCAGTGTGAAGCCTGGAATGTAGGAGTTGAGACAGACAAAATTAAAATTAGACAGACAAGTAGGAGTAAGACAAAATTCAGGAGATTTGTGCACATTATGGAGCATCTCCACTGAGAGCATTTTCGTGAATATTCGAGTGGTGAAGACTGGACTTTACAAGTACCTATACAAATCAACAAAAAGCTCAAATTGACAAATTGTACACTTGTTACTATGTATTAGGGGGCAGAATACGACACGTTAGCCTAGATGATACGGACCCAGCCTAAGTAGCTAGTGGTCCCGAGTTCAAATCCAAGTAAGGGTAAAAGTATTTGTATGATGAGCTTGAGTATTTGTTCGAGTCTTGGATCTTTTCTATGTATTTAAGTGTGTACTTATTTCTCTCTTTATAAGTAAGTTTATCGTGCAATGGCCTAGAACCCATAGTACAAGAAGCTTCTTTGGGCCTAGGTCAACTTGTGTGAGATTGTCCCCCGTTTTTTTTTTATTTAAACGAAAGTACAGAACTACAAACTATTTAATAGCGATCGGTATTCTTCGTTTATTTATGAGTGACAAATATACACTCAGTTGCCTAAAGCTAAGAAGCTCTGTATTGTTGTTTTTTGTTTTTTCGCGACAAAAAGAAGGAACAAATAGACTTAATATTTATGCACAAAGATAGTTTTAAAAGTTATCAATCTATCTTCTAACATGGAAAAACAAAACTTTTTGAAAAAATATCTATTTTGTTGCGTTATTACTTTTTTTGTAGGTATTAAATAAAGGCTATGATAGCAACTTCTAGAGGACACTGAAAAGCCTAGTCAACGATAAGCATACTTAAATACATAGGAAAAGTACATTTCCTTATTAACTAACGATCCGCCCTTGCTTCGCTTCGGTTTGTGCGAGTACTAAGGGTACTAGACAACGATATAAATACTTACATAAAAAAAATACTTAAATACATCCAAGACTCAGAAACAAATACTCGTGGTCATCACACAAATATTTGCCCTTACCGGGAACGCGAGCCGCTACCTTCGTGGGCAGTCACTACAAACTAAGCTAACACGTCATCAATTTACGCAGGTTACGTTTCATTACCTGCAAATCACTACATAGTATAAAACAAAGTCGCTTCCCGCTGTCTGTCCCTATGTATGCTTAGATCTTTAAAACTACGCAACGGATTTTGATGCGGTTTTTTTTAGTAGATAGAGTGATTCAAGAGGAAGGTTTTTATGTATAATAAATTGTTGTTTTATGTACGTGTGTTATAGAAAACTCAAATAAACCGAAGCGAAGCGAGGGCGGGTCGCTAGTTAAAAATAAAATGTAGTACTATCAGACCATTGGAACCTTGACCCACCATAGAACTGTGTCACAGAGACGTTATGATTCAAGTCATAAGAAGTGTCAAACAAATTGTTTTATAATGTCACTGTGACACCGTTCTATGGTGGGTCAGGGTTCCATTGGGCTGATAGTACCTAAACGTTAACAAAACAAAGGACTTTTGTAGAACTCAGCTGTTACAATTGTTTAAGGTTAGAATCGCACGCACCTTGCGCAGTACCGGCACTCTCATACTTTGACTTGAGCTTCGCTGCAGTCGCACGCGCATCGGATCTGACAAGGTCGGTCGGTTTCGGCGTGGTCGTCGTGGTCCTGAACGAGAGCGTCGTCGAGATGGACGACGAGATCGACGACGAGATGGACGACGAGAACGAGGAGCCGAGGCCGAGGCCGAGGCCCAGCGAGGTGCGGTAGCGGCGGCGGTACATGACTTCACGCGACGGAAGCACGGGAGAGACTGAAGCTGAAAGATCGGCGTGGGCGCACCCGGAAAAGCGGCCGCGATTTATTATAGTACACGAAAGCTAGGCTGGGGAGAAAGTGGGGAAGGACGAGCTTGTATAATGAAAAAAAAGTATACGAGCATTTTCATTGTAAACCTATTTTACTAATTCGCCTCGCTTAGATTTTATGTGACTTTTCTGAAACACTCGTGCATAAACCAGAATTTATTTTACTTAACACTAGTTTTCTACCCGCAACTTCGTCCGCGTAAATTTCGGTTATCACTATTCCCTTGGAAACTTCTAAATTCATCCAAATCCGTCCAGCTTGCAGCGTGAAAGAATAACAAACTAACATACAAACTTTTGCATTTATAATATTAGTAGGAAGTTGAATAAAAACCTTCCGTGAACAAATATCTAACTGATAGTGAACACCGCATGAAAATCCGGTCGGTAGTTATTGAGATCATCGCGGACATACATACAGACGTAGCGAACTTAATAACATATAGTGATGGTAATGTTATTAATTTTTTTAAACTTATTTCCAAGAAATAATAGGTACAACTTTTTTGAACTGTAAATTCGCAAAGTATCTGTGTATTTATAAGTGTCATTTTAAAGAGAAGAAAAAAGGCGGATCTATCGTGCAATTTCGTCGTCTTTTTGTAGACCACGGCATTTTTTTAGAAAGTAGAGGACGTTGGAACGCTTGGTGTTCGTTATTGCCAATTGTCTTCCCGTTGCGAGGGATCAAAAACCATGGATATATTTTGACAAATTTCTACGGAACCCTAAAAACGGGCCAAGTGCGTCGGGCGGTATTTCCGACGCGCACTTTTTTACGGGAAAGCAAGGGTAATAGGCAAGCGTGATGGTTGGAACAACACCAGCACCCTTACGAGTTACAATTACCGTACTAGCTAGCGAGTCGAATGCTCTGTCCCTTGCACTCTATAAGAATACTGCCAGGTCTGTGAGGGACAGCGCTTTCGACTCGCTAGCTATTACGGTAATAGTAACTCCTGGTAAGGGTACAGGCCTACTTCGGCAAACTGACAACGTAGTTAACCATCCTACTAATTTTTGAATCCCACGAAAGTTTGTATGTTTGTTACTCCTTAACTCCGCAACAGCTAGACGGATTTGGATGAAATTTGAAATGGCGATAGGTTTTACCCTAGAATCCCTGGATTAACACATAGGTTACTTTTCATCCCGGGAAATTAAAAAATTCCGAGGTTCTAACGATAATCGAAATCTACGCAAACGAAGTCGCGGGCAGAAGCTAGTTCGATTGTGATGTATATCGATACATTGCAAAGTCGACGAGTTTCTAGGCCACTGGGCCTCTAAATAACTACGCAATGTAAACTAAATATCAAATACTCAAACGTTTATTTCATTCCACAATGAGTTGGCAGTTGACAGGCTAACTTAAGCTATTACAGTCATTAAAATATAACCGAATTATGGACCCTGTCATCTGTCATTTACATTAGAAATGATCACTATTACCTATATTAATATACAACAAATTTAACACAGTATTTAGTATTTGTATTTGTAGTCAATGTAATAATATATATCAGTTGACAATGTCACCCCTATTGACCTAGGCCCAAACTAAGCTCTAGGCTTGTACTATGGTACTAGACAACGATATAAATACTTATATTATAGAAACATATACTTAAATACATAGAAAACATCGATGACTCGGGAACCAATATTCACGATAATCACACAAATATCTGCCCTTACCGGGATTCAAACCCAGGACCAGGACCGCTAGCTTCGTACGCAGGGACACTATCAATTAGGCCAGCGCATCGTCAATGCACATCACAGCTATATTTTACTTTAAGATTCCCCAACTGATGAATCAGCATCTGCTTTTGGAAAACGTTTTCACCGATCACTTGTAACTTCCAACCTTAACACTGGCAGAACTGTACCACTGGACAGTAGCCTTATATCAAAGAATTGAACTTAAAAGCAGTAAGTTTTACACATACATACATACATAAACTCACGCCTTTATTCCCAGAGTGGGGTAGGCAGAGCTACAGAATTTCCAACAACTATAAAAACTTTTTGATAATTCTGTAACCACATTTTGCACACTTAGGCGAAGATGTTTACCAGTGTATTAGTGACAGGTTGCAAGCCCATCGCCTAACAGTACTACACGCCTTTATTACCTTAGTCGGCTTTTACGACATCCACGGAAAGACTTGGGAGTGGCACTATTCTAATCCGGCAACCACACGGGTAAGTTTTACTGTTTTGACATTTGACTTTTTGTTTACTTAATCTGACGCTTTCGAACAAACAATCAACTAAGTATCTATAACGGTTCAAAAGAAGATTCTTCAAAGGTTGGACAGAGATAGACACGCTGACAGCGTAATATTAATCGATCGACGATTGATCGATGGTGTTCCATCGGTGTGATAGCGCTCTAAAGCCGTGTAGACTCATTTGAGTAGACTTAGGCCAAGCAGCCTCGACTTGAGGTAAACAGTCTGTGTTCGCTGTGAGGTACGTTGCATTTCAGCTCGAAGCGAGTCGCCTCAGCTTCTAGTCTCTATGAAATGCACGGGTCGGACTGAGGCTCCTTTGAGCACGGCAAAAAAACCGACATAATATGACTCGGCTCGCGCCGTGCCTCAGGTTGAGGCAGCGTCTCCAATTGCGCGGCTTCGGAACGACTTCGACCCTAAGCTGCTCTAGTGGATACGCGGCTTAAGCCTACGCTATCTGTCCGTCCGCCAATCTTATCTTTTGAATTTGGCACCGAATCTTATAGAAACCTTTGGGTACGGAACCCTAAAAAGGACCAAAACAAAACTGTTTTATTCTTATAGGTTTCGTGCACTTTCATGTTCTTTTATATAAAACTTGTTTGTTTCAGCATCTGGGTCGCTCCGGCGGTAAATATGTCGCGCGGGCTGCGCACACGCCGTTCACCGCGCTGATGGAAAAATTGCCGGCGTTCAATTGACGCGAAGCGGCGTGATGCGCCGGAGATGTGCAGTTTGGTGAAAAGGAGGGGAGCCCGTGATAAGTATAACTTTCAGGTCATAATAACTTAGTCATAATTTTTATACCGATGGAACCGTAGAGTTTCAAGATTTTCTTAAGTAAATATCTAACGTCTCGTGTAGATAAGGCTAAGTTACGTTAGGAACTCCTGACAAGTGAGCGGTTTTTTTAATTATGAATTGTGGTATTTATGGACTAAAACACATGATCAAAAATGATTATGCCGCAGACAATGTAGACCCGATAAAGAGTGTGAACATTAAGTAAAAGTTTTTGGATAAAAAATTAGGTTGGCAATTTTATTCCGAACAGTATTCTCATTTTTGAAACACTATCAACTGTACCAAGCTCCAAAAGCTAAATAGAGTCCGTACGGGGCTCGCTCCATTCGCAGTGGCAGGCGGGCATTAGGCACGATAAATTTAGGCACGTTAATATTTAGGGCTACGTCGCAAATAAAAGGTATCCAGGTTCAGTTCCTGAGTAAACCAGTCTATATTAACGTAGTATTTATAATCTCTAAGTAATATTATGATTGCGAAAGTGTAGTTTTTCGTTTCGTCTTCGCGGTTGAACGCCTCAGTGGCGCAATATACCATAGATACCAAGTTTATTCATAGCCCAAAGACGACCATAGGAAATTGAATAAACAACTAATCAGCAAACAAAGTCATGAGCGAAACTTAATTACTTAATAAATATTACTAATCTAAACAGACTATTTGTTACTAACAAAGCAAGTCTTACATTCGTTAAGTAGATTTATTTTTTACTGTTTACCAATGGTAAAAGGATCAGTGAGTTGTCAGAATCTCAGAATTGATTAAGCCATGTCTGTGTCTAACACGACTTTTGTACAAAATTAAAAACAAAATCGATTGTTCAACGAGACTGCAACGCAAAAGCGTTTTCACAAAAACAATTTATGCCCAAAAACAAGATAAGTATTTTATGATTGTGTTATCTTGAAACACTTTGTTATTGCTGGTTATAATACGGCAGAATTCAGAAAACTGGTTATAAATATCTGCTAAAAACCAGACAGGACCACATTAAATACCTATGTAGGTAGTCTAATGAATTATTAACTCTTTATTAAGACACCACCCATTTTATAAACAGGTTTTTAACCCAATAAAAAAAAAATATGAGGTATCGTTTTTTATTGTGATTTTTAAGATTTTGTGTACATAGTTAGGAGATTCTTTATTTAATAATAATATCAGGGGACAATCTCACATAAATAAATCCAAATAAATATGTAGGCGTGCAGTACTAGACAACTGTAAACATAATTATATAGAGAAGTAATTACATAGAATGCATCCAAGACTCAGAACTAATACTCAAGTTCTTTACACAGGTACAGTCTGTTCCAGTTGAAATAGGCAAATATGTAAACACAACCCAACAAACCAATTTACCATTATTACTCGATAATCATGTGCTTTTAAAGATCAAGTGTCGTCTTAGCAATGTTTTTTTATTCTTTAGTTTCACTTTACGTTTAAGATTAAATAACTATTAATTATACGTTATTTTATATAAAACCACGCTTTTTGAATATTTGAGGTTATGTGTCAAAACAGTACTAATTTGTTTACATCTTTGGCAATTTCAATTGACACAAACTATAGTTCAGTTCATAAATATGTATACACTTTAGTTCCCTATTGTTGCGATAATTCAGATAGGGCAGTATAAACATGACATTAAATAGACAAGGTAGTAAAGTTTATACACATTTAGGTTCTCAATGGTACACCTTCATACCTACCAGGTTAACTGCATCGTCATTTAAGGAACTAATAACAGAACTCTTAAAATTGATAAAGGTACCTATTTAATTTGGTTAGTATATGTAAATAAATAAAAAATAGACTGCCTACTTACAATTTTATGTTGCAGAAGATTTTAATAATTTTAATGTTCAAATAAAATAAGCCAAATGATCATATTATTATTACAAACAAACACCATAACAACTCAGGGCATGTTAATTGCCAGTCCTGTACATAATATGAAGAATAGCAATCAAATAAGAATATAAATAGAAAAAGATATTAAGAATTAATTCATATGCAGATTGAATTAATCATTTTAGGTATTAAAAAAGAATGTGCCATCCTTGATAAGAGTATACTATTATAATGCTATCAACTCATTATAATCAAACTGAAAAGTATGATAATCTAATTTGTATCCATGCAAATCTTACACTATAATCATAACAGTTTTCTGCATATCATTCTGACTTTAAAAGTTAATTTTAATGATTACACAATATGTAAAACATTGTAATTATACAAAATCATAAATTACATACCACCTTCTTCTAACAAGTTATATCTATTTGATAAATAAACTAAAAGACATAAAAACACATAAATAAGTATTAATTTATGTCTGGTTACCCCACAGTAAACACACAAGTAAATTTAGAACCTGAAAGGGATAACATAAACAAAGAACAAAGACCTTGTTGAGGCAGGTCAAGTATTTTAAGTGAGATTATAAAATTAATTTCACTTTCAAGTGGCAGAACAAAGAACCATGTTGATTAATCCTATTTTTCTGAGAGAGATTAAGAGTATGTAGGCAAGAATGAGACAAAGAATTGGTGAATACAATTTTAGAATAAGATACATATCAAAACAAGAGCTTCTGTGTTTCAAAAATAGCAGCCATCTCAAATCAGCTAATGTTTATTTACTAGATATCCTAGTTGACCACTGTTAATATACTATACTATTGCTTGATTCTTATTTTTTTGGAAATATTGTTTACTATGAATTTGCATTAAACCAGCTGACTTTAGATACACTTGCCCATTTCGCAGCATAGATGTATTAAAAGCATAAGTAAATAATAGGCTGGCAGTGTGGACTCACCGTTAATAGACCAGATATGTGAAGGCAAGGAGTGCGCTGCGTAGACGCGGCCGAGGGCAAGTGAGGCGGCGGGGCCCGGGCCAGCCTCCTCGTTGGAGCTGGAATCCGTGTCCGGGCTGGCCGCCGCCGACGCCTCATAGCTCGCCGAATTCGGCGGGATCGCGATCGCCTCGTGCGACTCATGCAAGTCAGGAACCGACGACAGCGAGCGCGCCCGCTGTCGGTCCGAAGACACCTGGATTCCAGGAATCGCCCTCAGCAAACTAAACCCCGCCCCTCCTGACACCACCTCGCTACTAGAACTCGTCGAGAATGTCCTCGCCCGCGGACTCTGCCCCCCGTTAGCCGTGCTCGCCTTTGCACCCATTGCTGCACTGAATGTTACGCAAAAACACCTGTCACACAACACCCGAGGCTTTCTCACGAGCACTCGCGGACCGCTACGCCCGCGGCGGCGGTACACATCGTATGCGGCGCTCTAAAGGCCGCCTATCGCGCGGAAAACGACACTTTTAACGGGAAACAGCGGGCCCTCACGAAGTAAACAGCGATGCATGTGCGGTAGCTCCTGCTTTCCTGCAAAATTTTGACAGTTCTGCCCAATCCGCCACACACCACAGATGCGGTATGTGATTACACGAAATCGTTAATGCGTAGTTGGCAGTTATATCAGTGTCCAAAAGTTTGTTACAAATTAAGTATTCCTCATACAAAATAACTGTAGCCAACATAAGTGAGACCTAGTTACTGGGTTTCATGGTCTATGGCAGGGTTATTTGTGGTTATCTATGGGAAATAGTCACGTCAACCTGTATGTGTCATGTCTGTCAAGTCAAAGTCAACCTCCCAATTACGTATGGATTGGAATAGATTATGAGAATAATATTGCAATAAATAGTAGTTTTAGCGGTGTTCTGGCCAGATATTTTTAATAGTTATTAAAAACGTAAAAACATTTTAACATGAGCTCTGCAACTGTAAGTATATTAGTGTATGAAACGTATTCATAGGCAGTATTATTGGCGAGTTTCATCATTAGTATTATTCCTAAATGTTTTTTTTTTACATATGTCGTGACTTCATTATACTAATAGCTAGTCTGATTTGCTCATTTTATCAACTAGTGTCCTAATTATTTTGTTTGAAAGCTTACAAGCAGTTAATGTTTTACTGATTGATGTTTTAAATAAAACCCATAATCCGATATCGAACCCATTTAACCTCCATATAATAATAATATTTTACAAATACAAATAAAACATTAAAACGCATGTCATTTTTTGATGGACTATATAAGTAACTTTTGTTTAGTTGAGACCATGGAACAGTACATTCAGCCACATCTTTAGAATGAGTTTGTATGCCTTCATTATTTCATTAGTGCTTTGCACGGCTTGGCCTGTAGTTGTGACGCTATTACAGCCAGGTGTGCCGCAGGTGCCGCTGCTGGATGATGACACCATCGCCTTTGGTGAAGAAGACAATGAAGGGAAAAGATTTATGTTAGTATGACATTTTGTATGTAAAAATATAAAGGCCGTATTATTAAACTGATTCTAAATTAAAAATTTAGTTGCAAGATTTAAACTGAAATGACCAAATGACAGACATGAACAAAACAAATTCTGGAATGACAGACAAATAAACAAAGCATGTCCAATAAACACATGTAAAAAAAAAACTTGAGATATGCATCTGTCTCAATACAGTGCTAAGTTAACCATACCAATTCAATTTGTTATTTTCATTAATTTCAATTTGATATACCTACTAAATTTTAAAGGCCAAGCTGTTTTTATGCCATTGTAACAGCTAGAAAACAATTAAACCTTGTTTAATTGCCTTTGATATTAACAACTCAATAGTTTACTGTAACCGGGAAATCTTTGTTAATTTCTTGAAATCTGCTAATTTTGAAATAGATTGTTCTGTTTGTGCTCTCCCACAGCCATTATGCAAGTGATATGAATACTTGATAAACTGAATGTATTTTTAATCTTGCATTACAGTCATCCATACATAGTTTTCTTTCATCTGATCTTCCGCTGCTCCGCAATTGTGGTGTATATGTTGTGCGGATGGTTCTCCGACTCATTCATCGCCAGCTTTGTGCTGGTGATCCTGCTGCTATCTGCTGACTTCTGGAGTGTTAAGAATATTACCGGTACGTAGTATGGTAAACACACAGACCGTAGACAACATGGAGCAGTGCAATCACATACTAAAATTGCCACTCTTTTCCCAGTGATGGCTATGACTTACAGATGAAATGAATAATCAGGACCTCTATTCGGTATGGTAAAACAATATTGCTCTTGATGTGTTTTGGTGTTGTTTTTAATTTGGCCGCCATGCGCCATTACTGTCAAGTAATAACCTATCAAAGGCCATATGATTTAACCCAAAGAATAGAGGCCCTGACAACTTCATATTTTGCTCAAAAAGTATGTATTTGTGCACAACAATTTTTAATTTAACTTATTGATATACATATCCAACCAAAAACGATAACGTATGTTACAACTACCTTTTTAATTAAAGTGGCAGAATTTCCTTTGATAACACGTAATTTTCTTTAAGTGGAATGGTGGTTTTTGAAGTTTTTAAACTAATGGAAGCCGTTGGCTGGTTCCAGGGCGCCTCCTCGTGGGCCTGCGGTGGTGGAACTACGTGGACGACGACGGCAAGTCGCACTGGGTATTCGAGTCCAAACAGGTGCCGGTAATTTTATTTTATTGCCCTTTTTATTTCGTTTGTTATTTTTAATTCCTGATGCAAACAGGGTTGTAACTGTGCCTGTGGTAGTGTAGATTGCAGACGGATAGATGATTATTTATTTATTTATTTATTTATTTATTATAACAAACACAAAGTTAACATAATTATGCATTGTTCCACAATTTTTTTTCAATTAGTCCTTTGGTTTCATCATTTAAGTCATCAAAGTAACCATAGTGGGGCCGTCATTTTTATCTAAGTATTTCACAGTTACAGTTTTTTCAGCCTCTATGAAGTGTTTAAGCCATAGTGTCTACCGTCAGTTAGAACCGTGTCATGTATCTTTTTTGCTGAGGTTCTAATGAAACTACTTCTTTTTTTCGTTTTAATGCTAGATTGAATACTGAATTCGTACATCTTGACAAGACTGAACTGTGCTTAAAACTAACCCGGTTATTCATAAACACGCAATAGCCCCCGCTTAGGGCTTATGTTTAGGACTGCCATATGTCCGTAACATTTACCTAATTATTTTAAACCTCGGGTAAGAAACTCGTAAGAAAAATAATTCTGAGCTTCCAAAAGCTATTTCAATAAGATTGTTTTGTTTCCGGAATAATAAAACCGCTCATTTTATCTGATCATTTAGGTTAGACTTGTGACAACTAGGAAATGTCATGCGTCATTTTAGTACCATCATTTTAGTATCAAGAAGCCTGAGATACAGGCTTCTTGATGCTGTTAACTAAACTAGTTTTTTTACAGTCGGCCAAATAAGTAACCTTTTAAATTCTTATTAAATAAAACACTGCCTGTATTCTGAAACCCGCTTGACGAACGCATGTTATTGAAGTATATTTATTTAGAACTGTCACCTTTATTGTTTTTCTATAACAAAATGTAATCCATATTTATTTGCATCATTAACTCAATAATCGTTAACAAAAAAACTGGCAACCCCAGCGCATAAAATCCGTTTCCTGTTCCAGAACCGCGTGAACCGCAACGAGAGCCGGCTGTTCTGGCTGGGGCTGATCCTGTGCCCCCTCATCTGGTCCGGGTTCTTCCTGCTCTGTCTCTTCACCCTCAAATTCAAGTGGATGGTAATATCATTTTTCATGCGAAAAAACCTGCGTATCGTTATTCCGTAAAAAAGTATCAAAAATTCTAAAATGTATTCTATAGTATGTTCTTTCCACGGGGTATCTGGGTGAATCAACTTTTAAGGTTTATAATTACACGTTTTTAGAAAAACTATATATATTTTAAACGACATGGCCTACATGTTAATTTAATTAGACAAGTAGGCTAACATTTGAACTTATTTCATTTAAAATAATACAGTTTTGAACTATAACATAGTTGGTAACGCAGGGGACGATGTTGTCCCTAGGTTTTGTATGAAAAAATGCATTTTCCCCTAGGTTACCCGGTTTTTTTGATGATTAAAAAATATTTGAGGTGTTCAACATGTGGGGTCCATAAATTTGATGGTCTGATTTTAATATTCATACATCACTATTAACTATAAGTCACCAGGAAAGTTTTAATACCGCAAAAGAAAAGGAGTACTTTAAAACAAATAAACAAATAAATAAAATACATACAGTGGAACGTATAACCTCCTCCTTTTTTGAAGTCGGTTAAAAAGTTGATTCACCCATCTACCAAATTCTACTCGTATAAAAGACATCGAGTCATAAATTTATTACTGTAGAGACCTAACTCGAAATCCAAAAGGCCGTAGCAGGATAAGGGAAGAAAAAATGCCCTTCATGATTAAGAGCTGTTTTTTTTTTCTATAGTTACTTACATCCTATTAGTGCTATTGTGCCAAGTTTTGTTGAAAAATTCCCTGTGGTTCAGCCGAGAAAAAATAAAAACCGAAATAATTAAATATGACTTCTCCAAAACTATAAAACTTTAATGTAACATTATTTTATCATTTTGTTAGGCTTAATAAAATATATGTTTTAAGAGAAAATGGACTCTCTATCTTTAACACTTATGTAAAAAACAGGTAAGTCAAAATTTTAAATATTATTTTTTTTTACTTATGATTGAGGTACCACTCTATTTGTTATTTCTAAATAAGCCTTACTTAACGATCTATCTTACATATTAATTTGATGGATTAAATCGGAAAGCAACTGTGTCAAAACTAAATAAATAATTGGGTTGGATTTCATTACATTATATTAGTAAGCTATTCTGACACCGCCAAAGAACCAAAGCATAAATCCTCTTTACAAATAAATAACATCACAACAAGTTTTGACAGTTACAGTGACGTCAGCCTTTTCTGATTACTAAAAATGTCACCATTTTAGCTAATGAAATAAAATACGCTTATTTTAATCATTGTTGCTATTTGTATATAACAATTTAAAGGTTGAAATCGGTCAGTAACTGTAAAATTTAAAGTAAAATCCTTTTTGGGTATCATTTCATGATTATGAAATTTTATTTAAAACTAGTCTTACTCCGTCACGCATAAATCCTCTTTCTAACGATAAATAAAAACTTATTTTGACAGTAATAGCGATGTGGTATTGTTTTAATGGTATATGTCATTTTATGCATGTTAGAAGATAATTCTTAGCTTCAAAAATGAATTCAAAAGCGAATACTATCAAAAAAATATTTGCAAAACAACCCAACTCACTGTATAATCTCGCAATGGTAAAAGTGAGTAGTATTATTATAAAGGCAAACCACTTTTTCGAAAATTCATTACCATATTATTAAACTTTGAGCAGACTTTTTTTGAATAATGGAATTCACGTTACTGTCAATGAAAATAGCGATAAGGATTAGAGGGTAGTTCCGCGGTCGTTTCAACCGCTCTCATTACCTTCCTCGCATTAATGTCGAATTTCCTGTAGATTAGGATAGCATGTTCAGTTATTTTTTAGAGGTCAGGGCACTGTATATTATATTTTATTCTAGAATAAGCGTATTTTATTTCATTAGCTAAAATGGTGACATTTTTAGTAATCAGAAAAGGCTGACGTCACTGTAACTGTCAAAACTTGTTGTGATGTTATTTATTTGTAAAGAGGATTTATGCTTTGGTTCTTTGGCGGTGTCAGAATAGCTTACTAATATAATGTAATGAAATCCAACCCAATTATTTATTTAGTTTTGACACAGTTGCTTTCCGATTTAATCCATCAAATTAATATGTAAGATAGATCGTTAATTAAGGCTTATTTAGAAATAACAAATAGAGTGGTACCTCAATCATAAGTAAAAAAAAAAAATATTTAAAATTTTGACTTACCTGTTTTTTACATAAGTGTTAAAGATAGAGAGTCCATTTTCTCTTAAAACATATATTTTATTAAGCCTAACAAAATGATAAAATAATGTTACATTAAAGTTTTATAGTTTTAGAGAAAAGTCATATTTAATTATTTCGGTTTTTATTTTTTCTCGGCTGAACCACTGGGAATTTTTCAACAAAACTTGGCACAATAGCACTAATAGATGTAAGTAACTATATAAAAAAAAAACAGCCCATTAGCATAAAAGGGCATTTGCCCTTCCCTTATCCTGCTACGGCCTTTGATAATTAGGTCACTATAATTTCATGTTGGATCCCTGTACACTTTTTGCACAATCCTCTTGCAACCTCAAGACTGCAATCATTGTCAACCTTGAGATGTAATACTATTCTAGTAATTTTACTGGTTATCTTCCCACCACAATGGAATTAAAAAATGCGAACACTGCTGCTTCGTATCAATCGCACGATTAAGTCAATACAAACACGTTTGTAAATCGCATGCATCGCTGCAAAAAGTCCCCATGTATACAGATGCAGTAAAGAAACACAATAATTTTTTTCGTCGTAATATTCAGCTTTTTTACCCTCTGATAAACAATCTCATCTATCTATCTATCTATATAAGTAAAAATGAATCGCTAAATGTGTTGCTAAGCGCAAAACTCGAGAAAGGCTAAACCGATTTGGCTGATTTATTTTTTGTTGTGTTGGTTATTATCAGGAGAAGGTTTACATGTAAACTTTTTTTTTAAATATGGAAAGGGAAGGTCGGAAATTTGCAGCGGAGCGAAGCCGCTGACGGGCAGCTAGTTTTCCATATAACCGGCCTAAACGTAAATTTAATAATCGATTTTTGGTTTCAGCTCCTAGTCGCCATCGCCCTAACACTTACGGGCGCGAATCTCTATGGCTACATAAAGTGCAAATTCGGGGCCAAGGAGAACCTACAGTCAGCCACCACAGACTTCGTGCGGAAACAGATCCTGCAGAACGCGACGTCGTTCATGTTCTCGCAGCCGTCGCCGCCCACGAACCCCGGCACCGGAGTCGTGTAAACTAGGCTTTATTTAAGCACAGATGGTTTTGAGGAATGTGTAAAGTGTTTGTATCTGTGGTACTGATACAGATGTTCTAGGTGGCTTGGTGTATCATTTTAGGGATTATTGAAATGTTTAATGTCCTGAATTCCCGATGAAAATTTCAACAATATTTGCCACAGACAAGTAAAATCTCACAGCAGGGATTTAACAAAAATGTACACAGATAGTCGATATAGATTTCTGGGCAGAAATCACTGGTACAATAGGACTATACCTTTGTAAATATAACTTCTTTTAAGTATTTTTTGTATAAGAACATTTAATTATTTAGGAACATAATATTTAATGTCACTGCTGGTGTATTTAATATATTAAAATATTTTTAAAAGTTCCACTTGTATCTTGTCGTCATTCCCTTTTGTTAGTTTTAAGATTTGGTAGATGGGTGCCTCAAACGCATTTTTCATCGGTAGGATTTTTTCCCTAGTCGCATTTTGCCACGATCGTGTTTTGTCACGTTCGCTTTATGTATAATCGATTTTTACCTCAGACTCCCTTTTCATAATCTCAGTTTTTCTCGAAGCATTTAGTCATAAACGCATATTGTTTAATCTCAGTTTTTCTCATCGCATTCAACCTTTAAACAGACATTTTAAAATCGTTGTAGTTCTCGATTATGTTATGACACATATGCTCATCAAGAGTACTTTATGTCAACTTAACACAGAAACCAACATTTAGCTCAAATGGATTTACACGCTACTTGTCAAGAGAGAAAAAGTGTGTGTAAATCTTTTTGAGGTCTTCGTCTGTATCTGTTGGTGACTGTAGGTTAAAATGACGAAAGCAACATAATTTCATTTTCAAAGTATGTAGTAGCCTAACTGTTTTAATACATGTATTATATTTTGAGGGTGATACACGTAAAGAGATAAACAAATTGCAATCTGTCAATTTACAGTAGGGCAAAAAGCATATAAAGGCCATATGCTGTTAGGTAAATTATTTATATTCCAAAAAGCGTATCAGACAACATGCTGTAAGGCAAATTCCCCATAGGAAAATATACGATCAAACATAAAGCACACGTGACAAAACACGATCGTGGCAAAATGCGACTAGAGAAAAAATCCTAGCGATGAAAAATGCGTTTGAGGCACCCATCTACCAAATCCTGCATGATACTGCGACTGCAATTTACGTCGCCGTTTGGACAAATAGTTGTGCTCGTCACACAAATATTTACACCTACGGGGAATCTAACCCGGAACTGCTAGCTTCGTAGGCAGGGTCACTACCAACTAGGCTATCGCGTCAACAAGAGCCAGCGAGGGACAGGACTTCGTTATTTATAAAAAAAGCTGAAAGTAGGAACGATCAGCTAGTATCTTTGCAGTTTGGATCATCGTGGTTTTGGCAGAAAACAGTAACAAAGGTATACTTAGTTATACAATTACTCACCAAATTCGTGAAATTATAAAGGGTATTTTTTCTTTTGGATAGTATCAGAAATTAAGTCATCCATTGCCAAACACTTAGTATCGTACCAACCCCCTCTGCCAGACACCCTTGTACTTTAATGACTTATTATTACGTTATTTTATAAAAGCTGAATTTTATAATATAATTACTTTGGGAACTATGACAATATATTTCCTTACTTGCCAGACAGTTCGGATAGCTCTTCCAACTTGCCTGACAAGTTAAAAGTTTGCCGTAAGTTCCGAAGTCAAACTAGGAACCCCCTACAATATTGTTAACTAAATCTTTTTCTTGAAATAAATAAATAACGAAATGAACTACTTAGGTAAGTACGGAAAGACTTCCGTACAAAGATATTTCCCTATTTTTTTTTATTTTTTACATTCATACAACAACAATAACGTAATCTCTTATTTTGTATAATTTTGTTACATTGAATTCTACAAACTCTTAAAAGTATTACAGTATTCTTATGCATATAATACATAGATGAAAATTGTAAGCATATAAATATGTAAAGAATAAACAAACAAAATTAAAAAAAACTTCAAAACTGTCTACACAAGAACAAATTATAATCAGAAAAGTCTCTCTCAAAAATATGCTCCAGGTGAGGCTCGAACTCACAACCCCGGCATGTCTCACACGAACACTGTCTTATAAGTACCGTGCGCTAACCAATTGCGCCACTGGAGCTCTAATGCTAGCGGCCGAAATACCTAGTCGCTTTTGCCTCGTCTCTCAGGTCAAATGACGTCCCTTTTTCCCAACAGAAAACGTAAAACACAATGTGTTTTCCTACTACGTGCTATGAGCTGTACACATCTTGCTTTGACAGAGTCTCGACCAATCAGAGATGACTTTGTAAAACGTATCTAGTATTTTGATTGGATGTTGACACGTCAACACAACTCTGTGTCGAAAGAAGTTGTGTATTGTGATTGAAAATTCATTTCATATTTCATGTGCACGAAATTAAAAGTATAGTTATTTTATTTGAATAGTGTTAAAATAAATTTGTAATATTTAAAGTAGTTTTAGCATTATAATGTTTTGATTTTAGATCATTGGTGAATGCACCAAAATTTAAACAAAAGTACAATTACAAAATGGAAACGTCACTCGGGTTGTGTGTTGTGATAGCATGAAATAATGTTTTACGAGCAAACATTCGAGTTTTAAAACATTCCTTCGATGTTAAAACACTGCCGGCGGCTTTTATAGCTTACGCGTGATGTTTGTGTGTGTACGAAACCAATGAAAAATCAGTATGAATTGGTTTGATACGTCGGGGCTGACCAGTCTCGCGAAGACTGCGCTAAAAGAGGCTCAGAAGACTCTAGACAAAGCGCTGGACATCCAGCCTGAGAGTGGAGAGGAGGAGGAGGGTCAGGAGGAGGCAGCCTCTGGTTCTCAGGTTAATTCGTCGCCAGAAAGCGATGACACGCCTCCGAAAGAGAATTCTGACTTCTTCTCCTCCTGGGGCCTTACTGTGAGCGCTGAAAGCCCTGAAGAAAGTACAGAGTCGCTAGTCGTCACCGAGAGCCCCTCCAAAGCTAGCTCGCAAGGCCTGTGGGGCTCCTTTGCTGGTTCCTTTTTTGAACACCCAAAGAATGAAACCGATACAGCTATAGTCCAACCACCCAAAGCTATATCTATGAATGTTATCAATGATTCCAAATACGGTAGCGCTACTGACCTATTTTCGAAAAGCCAGCTTGTTATGTCAGATGAAGCAGAGTTTGATGTTAAGAAGGTGAAAGATGATGAGAGGCGCAATTCATCCCGATCCAACAGATTATCATTAGTGTCTAGTCGTAACAGCTCTGACTCTGTTGAAGTGTTGTCCCAAAGTTTGAAAACTACTCCTGACTCAGAAGCTGCATCAGTCCACTCTGTATCACACAGTAGTAGTATTGGCCAAAAATTAAATTCAGAATCTGTTGAAATTCTACCCGATAGCCTGTTGAGCCCTAGCTCCATAGAATGTTTAGGCTTTGATAGCTACTCCAGTGATAAAAACAGCAGCACATCCTCAAACCTATCACCTGTTGAGTTGAGTGATAAGAAATCCACCCCTGTGAATAAATCTGAAAAAGCAGAAACAGCTGATAGCGTCAGCTTAGTAGCTGATGATGATGAAGATACCATGTCTTATAACTCCATATCAGAATGCACAGCACCCACTGTGCTAGACACAGATGATAAACCTGTAAGCCCATTCCCAAAAAGAGAAGGAAAAAAGTTCATAGACAAAGAATTCATTCATCTAGACCCCCCAATGTTACCGCAAAAGATGCAGATAAGTGAGAACTCGTCTAATGATGGATCGTGGTCGGACCGAACATTAAATGCTGACAATGACAGTGTGATTCTTGATATTAACACGGAAGAGCCAAAAAAAGAAATTGAAGTAGAAGATGTGCTGATGGAGAAGCTCAGTGACTCATCCTCGTTTTACAGTGTAAATGTCTCCAGTGAGATGTTACGGTCTGAAAGCTCAGCGTTCGTGAATGTAGAGAAACAGCAGTGTAATCAATCTGAAAAGTCTGAATCAAAAGACAGCATAAAAGAAAGAATATCACCAACCAGTTCTGAAAGCAAGAGTGACTTGGTCAAAATAGGATCGGATAGAACTTCTGGTCACACATCAGGTGATGAATTGGAAACAACAACATCTTCAGATATAGAAATTATACCAAGCCCAAATGGAGATAGTCATGGGTTTCGCAATAGCCCTGCAAAATACAACTTTAAACAGTCTAAATTTGATGGCACAACATCTCCTAACTTAGTGGACTTAGTTTTAGGGAAATCTTTAGCAACTAAAATACGTGGGCATAATAGGGAACTATCTGAAGCATCTGTACAAAGTAACACAAGTGATGATAGCCAGGGTTCTGAGAATGATAGATTAATGAGACGGCTGTGTGAGATGGCTGAGATTTTAGAGGCAAGAGAGAATAGACTAATGGAAGTGAGCCGGAGTAATGCAGAGCTGGCGGAGAGTAATGCTGACCTAAAGTCTCAGCTAGAGATGGTTATGGCCAAGCATGGAGCACACGAGGGGGGGGACATCAACACCATCACGGAGGATTACACACAGAGGATGTCGGCACTGGAGAAGAAGTTTCAACAGGCCATTAGAGAAAAGGTTGGTCAAATTTTTCATGTTCTGTGTGACCTACTTCAGAGATTGAGACAAACAGTTTACTTCTCTTCCATATTGTAAAGTTTGTCAATTTGGGATCGACAAACTGTATAGTATGGAGTGCAAACAGGACACCGCAAAATTTCGCATATGGTTGCCGTGTCTTTTTGACTATAACAGTATCATAGATTATATATTCAAAACGGCAACTTATTTAAATACAGAAGAGTTAAACAATGGTGTATGCCTCTTAGTTAAGTATTAATTAACAAATACCTACTAGCCTAACCTAACCTAACCTTTAACTGATTTAAAACAAAGCTACTGCGCAAACTAATCGACTTTCGCCGACATTCAAATTCAACACTGATTGCCCTCCAGGATCAACTGAGGAAGCAGCTGGACGGTATCAAGAGCGACTCCTCCCGTAAGAACTCCTCTGAACTTGAGAGCACGCTCAAGGACAAGGATGAGGTCATCGCGCAGCTGCAAGAGGAGGGGGAGAAGCTGGCGCGGCAGCAGCTGCAGCATTCCAACATTATCAAGAAGCTGAGGGCCAAGGAGAAGGACAATGAGCAGGTCATTAAGGGGCTTAGGTGAGTGATGGCATTGAGTATGTTATTACGGGGCTTGGGTGAGGGATAGGCGATAGCAATGAGCTGGTCATTAAGGGGCTTAGGTGAGTGATGGTATTGAGTAGGTTATTACGGGGCTTGGGTGAGGGATAGGCGATAGCAATGAGCTGGTCATTATGGGGCTTAGGTGAGTGATGGCATTGAGTAGGTTATTACGGGGCTTGGGTGAGGGATAGGCGATAGCAATGAGCTGGTCATTAAGGGGCTTAGGTGAGTGATGGCATTGAGTAGGTTATTACGGGGCTTGGGTGAGGGATAGGCGATAGCAATGAGCTGGTCATTAAGGGGCTTAGGTGAGTGATGACATTGAGTAGGTTATTACGGGGCTTGGGTGAGGGATAGGCGATAGCAATGAGCTGGTCATTAAGGGGCTTAGGTGAGTGATGGCATTGAGTAGGTTATTACGGGGCTTGGGTGAGGGATGGCATTGAGTAGGTTATTACGGGGCTTGGGTGAGGGATAGGCGATAGCAATGAGCTGGTCATTAAGGGGCTTGGGTGAGGGATGGCATTGAGCAGGACATTATGGGGGCTAGGTGAGTGATAGGCGATAGCAATGAGCTGGTCATTAAGGGGCTTGGGTGAGTGATAGGCGATAGCAATGAGCTGGTCATTAAGGGGCTTGGGTGAGTGATAGGCGATAGCAATGAGCTGGTCATTAAAGGGCTTGGGTGAGGGATGGCATTGAGCATGTCATTAAGGGGCTTAGGCGAGTGATTGCGTTGAGCAGGGCATTAAGGAGCTTAGGTGATCTATGGCATTTGCGTTCAAATATTGTGAATCTCGCTAGATACTTGCTTCGTATGTTTGTAGGATTGAATTTATAATGCTTGTCCGGTTGACATAATACAATAAGTACTTATTCGCCGTATTATTCGAGCTCGCTCCCGACGTGTCATCGGAGTCGTGTGGCATTGAATGTACTCGTATTACACTATTAATTCCGAGCTGTCGTGGCTGTTGGTGTAGAATACTGATGATGATTTGGTTACATTCAAAGTAGTTAAGGTTGGGTTTCCGTAGGTTAATTAGTTGCCTGAATCAGGAGTATGAACGTACCGGCTCCTGTTCGCTCAAGTTTGTTGCATAATATTGTATATTACATACATACATAAACTCACGCCTTTATTTCCAGGGTGGGGTAGGCAGAGCTACAGAAATACCAACAACTCTAAAAACTTGTTGATAATTCTGTAACCACGTCTTGCACAAACAGGCTAAGATGTTTACCAGTGTATTAGTGACAGGTTGCAAGCCCATCGCCTAAGAGTACTAGAAGCCTTTAATATTGTATATAAAAGCACATTATAGCTACATTTAAAATCGAGACTAGTATCGTGTGGGTGTTAAGCCTTTTGTCTCGTATCATCGCTCGCAGCGACTCAGTTTTTCTTCTAAAACCCCAGATAGTAAGACCTATGTAGAAAACAGACAGACAGTCGAAAAAAAAAGTCATCGGCATAGGATAAGAAAGCACAAATAAACCGTACTTAAATTCAAGCTCCAAACAATTCTAAATTGTTTATTTCAGGTTCCCTCATAGATCCGTTAGTAAAGTTCCTTATTGCATATATTACTAGACTATAATTTACATGATTATCAACATTAATATTAAAAAAAAGAACATACAGTTAAAATAATATTTTTTTTACTTTCTTGGCCTATTACTAGCTGATTTAACGTTTTTAACATATGTTTTAAGGGATAAAATCGCAGAGCAAACTTCAGAGCTGGATCGTTTGAAGCGATCTATTGCAACCAAGGAAGAAGTAGAAGTGTCGCAGATCGAGGCCGTGTACCGGCTCACCACGACCAACAAGAAGCTGGAGACGGAGCTGGTGGAGGTAAGCCGAGTCTTTTATTGCATGGAAGCACACAAGCACACAGGCCAGCTGATGGTAATTGGGATCTGTGACCCATAGCCATTTGCATTCTAAAGATCAATGCGTTGCCAACTAAGGCCCGTATTAATAAACTAATCTCAACTCTCATGCTCGTCTCGAGATGTGTCAAAAATGACAGTGTTCTATGGTTTGACGTTTACTTTGACGTATCTTGAGACGGGCATCTCAGCCAAGATGAGTTTATTAATACGGGCCTAAGACGGAATGCCTTTATGCTATGTCTTATCCCCACACTGGAACAACAATGTGAACACAGATGCATGGTGGTAAGTTAAAGACTAAGATGGTGGTGGACCCGGGTGGATCTTGCACAAAGTCCTACAGCTACTAAAGTGGTTTGTTTGTTGTGTAGTAGGCACTTGACATTTACCATGACTTGGCGTCAAAATTGGCCAAAAATAAACTTTTATCTGTTGGTGACCTTGATAGTTTTTATTATCTCTTAATGTTTATCTTGTACACGCTGACTGCAGCCGGCGCCGCGCTTCGACCCCCGTCTAAAAAGTATCGAAACCGGAGGTATAATATCAATTGGAAGTTCAAACTTATCGCAACCTCCGTAACATATGGTAACATCTAGCAATATTTACGGTTTTAGGTAAACCCCCAGTTAGCTAATGTCAAAAAAAAACCGGGTCTTTTACACGGATAAAATGGGAGGTCTAACCGCAACCAACTTGACACAGCTTACAATTAAAATTTAGTGCGGAAAAATATTATTTAAACATCACAACTTCGTAATTTATGTACAAAGGTGTGTTTATTTATATATTTACTAGCTGTTCCCGTGTCCACTTCGTTGGGCAAAACATTTTTTTTGAGTTAATAATTTTCCCGCTAATTGCCGTTCCCGTGGGAATTTCGGGAATTCCTTTCTTAGTGCACCTCTGCGGTACCTAAGCTACGTCCCTTCCAAATTTCAAGTGCCTACGTTTAGCCGTTTAGGCTGTTCGTTGATATGTCAGTCAGTCAGTCAGTCAGTCAGTTTCTCCTTTTATATATATTTAGATAAGTAACTATTACGTAAGTAGTACCTACTAGTTATTTGACTTTGAATATGGATTATTTCATTAAAGGAAAGCCAAAATTAAAGTGAAGACCTGCTTAAATGTGATCCACCATCTTGGACCCCAATTTCCATCTCATGGACCCCCATTTATTTTTTTCCGCTCACATGGACCAGCAAGGGTGCTGGTCTGCTGGACGTCGTCGAACCCTGGGGGTCGATATAGACCACAGTGTTCAGTTTTTTGCGACGTGGGATACAGGAAGCTGACTTATTAATACGACTCTTATCTATACTTGAGTAGGCTTATGCACTTTGGTTAGCGCAAGCGGTTTCAGAACTGCGACAAATATGAGGCATAGTGTCCTTCACTACTTGATAAGTGCACGGTCCTGCGCTTATTTCTATGTTATCTGGATTTTTTATTTCAGAACATTTACGGAGACGAAGCTTCATGTTTTGTTAGACTTTTAAATCTATTATGTTTTTTTATTTGAAATAGGCGTACTTTTTCGAGTCAAATCGGAGAAATACTGGAAAAGGGCCGAATCTTAAGGAGGAATATACCTTAGCTAAAGGAGTAATTGCGATATGATATGGTATGATATGGGATCTCCTTGAATCACCAACGCTAATTGGATCGAGTGTATCATTTCATCGAATTTCATGTAATGTTTTTAGGATGATGTTAACTTAACATAATTACGTATTTTAGACTGGTGATTATTATTTTAAAAAATAAACTCGTGCAGCGAGAAATGACTTTTTGATGAAATTAAAATTCTGCTTAATAATACCTACGCTATGTGAAAAGTGTTTCGGTAAAATAGTAGGTACCCCTACGTGTGGTTATCGGCTGTAAATTACTGCGAAAAATTGCTCGTGCACTGCACTTTACCTTTTTTTTAAAGTTGGGTTTTAACTCTGTAAGTGGGTTTTAATTTTGTAAATGGGGTCAATTTGCTTTCAATAGACCTTTTGTATTCGCCGTCAATTAAATTTAATGCTTGTTTAGTGACGTGTTGTCTTATTCTATTGCTATAGCAAAGAAAGTGACAGCAGCAACTTTAATCAAGCATTAGATTTAATTGACGTCTCTGAGTGCGGCAGTTAGTGTTGTTATTTGGCTATTTGCTAACCTTTAATTATTTCTCAATCGCTCAAAGGTCAACTGGAAGTGATCTCTTAAAGGGATAAGTTCGGCTTATGTAGATCCCTGCTATATTTTTATCTATTTTATTATTGTTATCTCATTTGTTGTTGCACTTAAGTTTTACATAATTTTATATATGGTTCCGTTTCACTTTAGTTTGGAATGTTATTTCAATTCAAAAGCAATGCTATTTTAGTGTGTAGTCACATAAAATGTGTGAACGTTTCTCTTATCAGCATCCGTAAACATGACCGACACAAAACATGTGCCTTTAATTTAGTTATGAATTGAGTTGTACAAACAAAACATCGTTTATTAAAGTTACATTGTTTTTAAAACAACTAGGGTTTTTTATTTATTCATAAATCATAACGCCACGTTCAATGGGTTAAACTAGGATTGCTTGTTTTTGAGTTGCTTAATGGTAATCGTATGGTGGCTCCACAATGTCATAGGATTTTACACTTGACTAGCTATATTTGATCAAGTCTTTTGGACAGTTGTTCAGCTAAAAATGTCTTTATAAATGAATTTAAATTAGATTAAATTAGTAAAATATTATTAGAACAGTAAAATATTATAAGTACCCTAAAACCGACGTGCGTGCATGACTCGATGTATGAATGTGGAAGAAGCGAAAGAAATTTGTCAAGATCGTAACAAGTGGAAAGAAGTGATCTCTGCCTACCCCTCTCTGGGAAACAGTCGTGATGTAATGTTTGTATGTATGTATTATTTCAACATCGATTTTTATTCGGTTTCTTTTGTGAACGTTATCTTGAAGTGAATATCCTGCGTCGTAATTGCAATAGATTTGCGATAAGTGATTGAGATCAATTGACACACATTGCGGTATAAGTGTTGAAGATATTGCAATAGATTAAATCTTATCGAGTCTAGATAAAACTTTAAGAATGCTAAGGTAATTAATAATATAATTAAATAACATAATTTCCTTTTACAATTACCTAGTGGTATTTCTGGAAAAGATGAGTAATTTATTACATACATACATTAAATTACGTCTGTTTCCAAGAGGGGTAGGCAGAGACCACTTTTTTCCACTTGTTACGGTCTTGACAAATCTCCTTCGCTTCTTCTTTACATTGTTGAAAATAAACGAATTCAAACAGTACGTTACTCCTTTTTTATTTGGTTTCTTTTTAATCTACTTTCTGTGTATTATTTATAATACCAGTTTATTTGTGTAAATAAATAAATAAAATATGTATTATGTAGTTTTTGGGATCCCAAAAACTACATCTTTAGTTTCTTTTTGCTCTAATGTTAGCATAGCATAGCATCGTTACGACGCGTCGCTACGACGTGACTGCAACGTAATGCAACTCTGTGATATTTAAATTAAAAAATCAAGTTATTTCATTGTAGTCGCAATTGGAAATTATACTCAAAGTTTGCTAACATCCTACAGTATTAGTGACAGTGTTAGTGGCCTATTCGGCTGTCGGTGGGCAGTGATAATACTAGATTTTAGTGTTTAACTTACGTACGGCAAAGATTTTAACTGCTTAGTTAACGAGTGTTTGCACTAAACCCATAAGCGACACGATTTGCACGGCGCTTATGCCCTTTTGGTCGCGACCAAGCGCTCAGTTAGCGCGGTGCTCCGTGAGTTAAAACCGTGTTGGTTGTTGTGCCACCTACATTATTTGCAATAAATAAATAATTCGTGATGGAATGTGCAAAATGTTCTGGACTTGCTAAATCGGATGAATTAATGAAATGTTCGGCCTGCCAGGGCCTATACCATAATCATTGCGTGGGTTTGTCCGAAACAGATTTCAAAAAAATCCTACCAATGAATAAATTGAAATGGAAATGTCCCTCTTGTAAGCAAAACAAAAAAGGCAGCAGTCACCACTCCAGCCCAGTGATTGCCAAGGATAATTCCACGGATGAAAATAACCCATCTCACTCGATAATGAATATCGAAGCGAGGTCAATAATGGCTCATATCGACTCGAGGTTTAATATTTTGCATGACACAATTGAGTCGTTTAAGTCCGATGTAACTGATCAACTTAACAAGTTATCTTTGACAGTGAGTACATGGGAAGTAAAAATAAACGGGATCGAGTCCTCTTTAAACACAGTTGCGGACCAAGTTACTCGGTTGGAGTCTGAACGGGAAACCCTACTGTCTGAGGTGGCCGAGTTAAAAAGTAATCTCAAGCTTATTAAAGCCGAGAACATGCGTAACGAGCAGTGGGTCCGCCGGTCTAATATTCAAATAAATGGACTTCCCCAAACCGAAGGAGAAAACCTACTTCAGGTAATACGGAGCCTTGCTAATAAGAGCGGGTTCCCTATCAATACGGAGACGGATATTGACTTTATTACACGCGTAGCTGTCAAGAACGACGCCGCTGACAGGAAACCAAAACCAATTATTGTCAAATTTCAATCACGATACAAAAAGGACGATTTTTTGGCAACTATTCGGAAACTTAAGAATCTCAAGGCTGGTGATTTGGGTTTTTCAGGAAGCAGAGCTACTGAACGCATTTACATTAATGACCACTTATCTGCTTATAACAAGTCCCTACTTTTAAAGGCTAAAAACAAAGCTAAAGAAAAGAATTATGCCTATTGCTGGGTGCGGAATTGTACAATAATGGTGCGTCGGTCGGACAAATCACCGGTTATACACATCACGTCGGAGGATAGTTTAAAAAAAATTACTTAATAAGGGTTATTGATATTTTTTTATACAACTAACTTGTTGTATTTTATAGTTTTTAGTCCTTTATACTTTAAAGCTGAGACATCTTTTTTTGCAACACTGGATGTGGATAGTTTTAGCACGATGATATTACTATGGTTAAGTTTCGAGTTTGTAACGTCATTTATGCTGCTAGCATATTATTACGATTGGATATTCATAACGTCAGCTGATCTGTTATGCAATCTTTGTTTTTATATTTGTCCCGCTACAACTACTAAACAACATATACCTTTCCGTAATCTATGGGGTTTTATAATATTGGAATTTATATTAGTGGCTACTTACTTTTATGCCTGGTATCTCATAACTTTGGTTATGTCATGGTGCCAGCAACTAATTAGACATGGATGTATTACGAATACTGTCTTTGCATTGTATTTGGTAATTCAAATAAGATTTTACATTATTGGGTATAAATTATTATCTATAAGTATATATTTCTTACATAGGGACCAACATGGAGATTAATGTTTATTACCAAAACGTTCGCGGTTTGCGAACTAAAACTAAATCATTTTTCAGAAACCTTTTAAATTCCGATTATGATGTAATATGCTTGAGTGAGACTTGGTTGCTTCCAGGTATCTTTGATGCAGAGTTGTTCGATAGCAGGTACAATATTTATCGGACTGACCGAGATTACCAGCGTGTTGGGATGAGCCTGGGCGGCGGCACGCTCATAGCGGTGCGCCGACCGTTCAGCGTGGACATGCATAACTCGAGCATCCTGCCACTCTTTCCTGATGCAGACATTACCAACGTCATTATCTCTCTTACCTTTGGTTCCATCAAGAAATGTTTGCACATATTTTGCTGTTATTTCCCTCAAAATTTTAATCAGGTTCTTTCACAATTAACGTTTTTTGAATATATATCTGATTTATATATGGATCGCCCAGATGATGGATTTATTTTGACTGGGGATTTCAATGTACGGGAGGCTGTTTGGATCCCAAGACTTGCAGATGCTAGTTTCGTTATACAAAATCCTTCTGCAGATGTGTTGACTTCCCAGGTCTTTACTTTTATGTGCTTCACGGGGTGGAATCAGTACAATGGCATTCAGAATGCGAATAATAGATGTCTTGACTTGATTTTTGCCAATAATGCCGGCTCTGTCACTCGCGCTGAACCACTTTCCCTCCCGGAAGACCCTCATCATCCTTCATTAATATTAAAAACAGATTTTAGGTACGGTGATTCCTTGCTTCGGCCTGCGTCACGTGTCTCAAGGCGATTTTTTGCAGCTAATTACGATATTATCAATGCAGAATTATCTGAAGTAGATTGGGACTCTCATTTGAATTTAGACGACATTGAAAGGGCTGTTCAGTGTTTTTATCAAGTGGTAGATGGGATTGTGGACAAGCACGTCCCTTCAAGAATCGTTACAGAAAGTCGCAAGTATCCGGTTTGGTTTACTCGACCATTAATTAAATTAATAAACAAAAAACTTAAAGTACATAAGAAGTGGAAAATATATAGAAAACAAAGTGATTACAGCCATTTCTCTTTGTTGAGACGTGAGGTTAAGGGTTTAGAAGTAATCTGTTATGATTTATTTATATCGCGTGCTGAAAGTAATATAAAATATAGCTCTAAACAATTTTGGTCATTCGTGAAGTCTAAGCAGAGTAACAATGCCATCCCTGACTCCATATACTTGGATAACCAAGTAGTATCGGATGGCCAGGGCATGGCAAATGTTTTTAATACATTCTTTCAATCTGTATTTGAAGTGGACACAACATCTGACTGTTCCTTATCCGTCACAGAGTCTAATGAAACACTTATTAGTATGGTAGATATTGGCCCAAATATAGTTTTGAGACATTTGACGCAACTTGACGTCTCTAAGGGTAGTGGTCCAGATGGACTGCAACCCATATTTTTAAAACAGTGTGCTAAGCAATTGGCTTTACCCTTGTCAATTTTATTTAAGGTTTCTTTAAAAAAAGGTATTTTACCAAAAACTTGGAAAAGGTCCCTTATTGTTCCCATCCATAAAAGTGGTGATAAGCATTGTGTTAAAAATTATCGCGGTATATCCAAGTTGTCTGTTATTCCCAAACTATTTGAAAAGATCGTGTATGACTGCCTTTTCCCGGCCGTCAAAACATTTTTAATCAACCATCAGCACGGGTTTATCAGAGGACGCTCAACAGAAACCAACTTGTGTGAATTTTTAGACATCATTCTAGAAGCTATGAGTAATG